>JARHVA010000231.1:3540000-3757500 GCA_037957365.1 Torreya grandis | reverse complement strand
ATATTAAATCCCTAATTTTTCTTCTTTAATGTATTCATACGGATCATACTCATGATTTTTAGTTCCCCACTCATCAAGGAAGATGTTTGATTGCCTTCAATAGGTACAACTAGTTTTTGATCAAAAGGATGTTCTCCTTCATATATGATAGTGTAATTCACATTTGAAATATTTGGCATGTAGGATTTAATATGAAATATAGAGATAGGTTCAGATTTGATTATGACTTTGGCACCATATCTAGTTTTAAATACTATATAAGACTAGTTAGATGACAAATACCCCCTAATTTTGGCATTGAAGTGTCTATACAAGCATAGAGAAAAGTAAGGTGGAAAATATATGACAAAAACACATTGTGAGATTAAAAAATTGGGACCTTCATGGAGAGTGAGTTTTAAACCTTTGATCACACCAACTACCTTGGTAGTTGAACCATCCAATTGCAAGACACCCTTGGTATTATGCTCATACTTTAGGCCTAACTTATCTTCTATCTATTTAGGCATCACTAAGCTACTTGCCCTAATATCTATCATGTAATTTTGAACCAATCAATCTCCAATAATCATAGAAAGGTAAAAAGGAGGAGGTTTGTCTGCATTGATGGGTTCCTCTTATTAAGCTTGGGTGTATTGGTGAAGACCGTATTTTCTCTCCTAACTAATTTTTATGAAAGGATGAGTTTAGATGACTCCTCTTTAAGTATATCCCTTTTCTCAGGAATGAATAATGTATCCCATATTGGGATACTCACATGATATTTCTTCATTTGATCTATAATATTCATGGGAGAGATAATTACCTTTGGTTGTCTTTTAGAAACAACATCACCACCTTGAACTTGTGATGCTTGACGTATGAAATCACCTCTATTATTTTTATTTTTATGAACCTACTAAGCTTTTGAGGTTGCATTAGGTTAATTATCCTTTTGAAGCATTGGATAAGACAAAAAGGGTCCCTTCCCCATCTCTTGACCATTTTCAACTTCTCTTTTCTTGGACCTTGTATTGGCTACTATGGAAGAATCAACCTTAATTGTGCTTTCTAACTAATTGAATGCATACCAATCTCCCTCATACCAATTCACCAATGTATCTTTTTATTGATATTTCTCTCCATTATCCCCTCCTTGATTAGGAACTTTAACTTGTGTCATAAGAGGAAATGTTTCATTTTGTGCTATAAAATATTGATTAAACACCTCATTTTGATTATTAGAGTGATCATGAGTTGACCCTATTGAGAATACAAATCATAATCTTGCACAAGGTTGTTTTGAATAGGTATTAGAGATATAGAGGTAGAGGAAACATTTGGATTATGACTATTATATAATTTAGCATCAGTAATAAGCCCTTGTCCTTGGAAGTTAGCTTGAAAAGGTGGTCTATTGGAATGACAGGGTTGATAGGACTGATATGGAGATTAATAAGGTCTATAAGATTGAGGTTATTATCTCTTCAAATCCACTATCTTATTTCCTTGGGTTTTAATTACCCCTTCTAACCTCTCTATTCTATCTAATTAGTTAGGAACAACTTGCTCATGATTGGTTGGTATGGGAATATGAGTAAGGGTTAGTATATGAGGTTGTATATTAGAGAACAAAGGTATATGAGGTCTTGGGGTAAGATTTCTATCTTGAATGAGGTTATTCTTATCCCTAATGGAAATATTATAGGCATCAAGCAAGGAAGTCCCTCCCATGTATTGTATCATAACATATATGTCACTATTCAAAGATTTGAGATAGTAAAGGAAAACATAGTTTGTAGTAGGCCTCAAAAGAGGTAGAATCCTATCCCATGTTTTCTAAAATCTAGATTTTAAATCTTGCATAAAATCTTATGGGGATATCTTGATGGTGGTTAATTTCTCAGCCAAACATAAGTGATCACTCTTGTCCTCAAACGTCTTACTCAATTGTTATACTAATTGCTCCCATGAATTAATAAAATTAGGATCCAAGTTCTTATACTAATTTATAACTTTTCCCTTAAATTAAATTTTTAATGACTTGATGGCCACATTCTCTTGAGTGATATTGTGGATATTACAAAAATTGGATATATCTCTAATGTGTTCAATAGGGGTAATGGTGTTTTTTCCAATGAAGTAGGGGACATGTTTAAGGGTTGCCATAGGTATATCATCATATTGTGTAAGACGTAGATGTATTTCACCATTGAAGGAAAGAAAATATAGGTTTATATCCATGCTATATTTAGGAGAACTTGGAATATAGTGTAAATGAAGTTGCCTTTTAGGGCATTTGGTATAAGGAACATAATGGAAGAATATCTTTATTTTGACTAAAAATGGGGGTAATTCAACAAATTCAAAAGGAATGACTTTGAAAACTAACCTTTTAGTCACATTTAACATGAAATTTGCTTACTAGTCTATAACAAAGACCCAAAAACTTGTTGGAGTCACCATATGTTGCATGAAGGAGATTATAGCTACAAATTTATCAAGACCAATATTAGTCTTGAATAACTTTGTTCAAAATTTGTCTCACCAGGTGTGCCATAACTATTATCAATACAAATTTCATCCTTAAGAATGTTTTTCAAGCCTTATTACTTATATGATAGCATTGAAACACCTCTAGGCTATGGGTGGCCTAATTAATGAGGTTAATTTATAGATATGGGCTAGTTCCCTTAATTATTCACCCAAACTACTAATATATATTTTTAATTGATAAGGAAAAGGGAGAGAGAGAAAAATGAAATTAAATAAAGGGATATGAACCAAATTTGATACCTTCTACTTGCTTATACTACACTAAGAACATGAACTATAACTGAATCCTATTACACAACTCAACATGAGTATCCAAGCATCAGTGTTTCAATATGGAGGTTATGGTCAAGACATTGAAAAATAAGGATGATCAAGAGGTCTCATAAGAGGTAATAGTGAAGTAATATCCACACAACCATTATAGGAACATGTAACATAATTTATATCACCTAAAATAGACTAGCAACTTGTAAAGAGGTAATAAGGAGAGGATAAATGATAGGGAGTTAAGAAACTCCCACTAGAATTCATAAACAAATAATGAAGTATACACTAGATACAAGATTTAAAAGGAAATAAACCAACATATATTCACTTTATAGGCAAATTCAAAATGTTTATTTGAGCAGGAATTCACCATGCTTAGATTGAGGATACATACAATGCCTTTCAAGGCTTCATATATAGAAGAAGGAAGGAGAGAGATATAGGTAGGACGTGGAGAAATTACATCATGTCATCCTTTCATCATCAAAAAAAATTAAAAAATAGAGTTATTGTGCTATCAAGTCTGTAAATATTATGTTATCTTCTTGTTCTCAACACTTTAATCCAACTATTTATGGAACTCTTCATGGGGAATGGTGTAGAAGATCATCTTGGTAGGATTGATGGTTCTTGAAGTTAACTATATCTTCTTAGAGTTACACATACTTATTTGAAGGGTAGTTACAAGTTTATAATTTGACACTTGTCTTACTTGGAACCCTTTTAAATCAACCTTGACTTTTTCAAAGCTTCTCCATCTTGTGAGAGTTAAACTTGAACCTCAAACCTATTCTCATATTAATCCTTGATAGCCTTATCACCATATCAAATTGATTGTACATAAAATCTCTTCAAAACTATTTTACACCAATAGAATAGACCTATATATGACCTAAGGAGGATATTAGGATGTCATTAGATGCATACATGAGTTTCATGAAGTTTGTAATGCCTTTGAGGGACTTGAGAAGGTCTACCTGCTCATACTCTTTCTATAGGCAAGGGACAATCCTCATTTAAGACTATTATGTGACTTAAAAGATTGTAAATTTTTTTTGAAAACCAATTTAATATCCCATTTAATATCATAATATATTTTTATGGGCCTATAAATCCTCTTTCACTGATCAAGAAGCTCTTATATAGTCCATAACCATGAAAGCAAACCTACAACTTGATTTTAGGCTAATTATTATACCTTTATTCCTCACACATGCCAAATTATGGATATAATATATGCTCAATAGGTGTTTATATATCATACAATTGGTTTCAAATCCATTCAAATCCATTTGAGTCACTTAGAAGACCAATTAGCTTCATCAAGCTCATTTAAGATTTCTAATAGGGTTTCAAGGTATCAAGCTTGTTAAGGATTTTTCATAAAGAAAATATCATTGATATTATAAATAATGCATCATAAATGGTTTAGGGATACCCTATTAACATATCCAATATTAATTAAGACCCATGTAAATCCTCATCTAAGTTCACACATAGTGAAAACTACCTTCCCGGGCAATGTAGGCCATGGGTACACTCGAGAGGGATAATTTGGCAAAAATTGGTTATAAAGATTATTTATTTTTATTTTGAATACATATTTTAGGTTTGTGATATTACCAATGATGTGTGTAATTTATCCTCTTAATTTTTTGACTCAAATTCATTGAAACCTACATTAACCCATTTTTAAGGTTTATAGACATTCTTATGAGAATTACCCTAATAGCCTCTTTTTGATGTATCATAAACTTTCCAAAGTGAATTAAACATTTTATAAAATTATATATGATCCTTAAAACCTATTAAAATATTTCCCACCTTTGATTTTATGCAATAAAGTGTTTTTTTTTTCATAAATCCATTCCTAGGCCTAACATAGTTAAGTTGAGCCTGTGTGCTCACACTGTTCACTTGATCATTTGACTGTAGATGGTCTATTATGAATTATAAAAATAATATAAATCAGGGGTAATACTATTAGGTATTTTTATAGACCCTATTTTATGTTTTTTCATCCATTTTGTTCTTTTCAAACCTTCACCTTAAAATGCTTAAGAATACATTCTTATTAGACTATTTGTTATAATTACAAACATTTCCTTAGCTAGGTAATCATGGAAGTATTGAAAATATTGTTTTAAACCTTCATGATGTTGGAGTATAAAATTTTACTCAATAAAAAACCAATTATCTTATTGGTTTGTTGAGTACCTAGTGTCAATTTCAAGGTTATTGTTTCCAAACCTCATAAGACCTAAAACACTCTTCTCTAGGTGATCTTGTCTTAGATTGATGCTTATTAATTATAAAAAGAGTAAAAAAATATGAACCAATATTTTAAAGGTATATTAAATTATAAAATATCCTTCAAGACTCTTTTTCATAAATAACACTACCCTCACTCTCTATTTTATGCCAATAGGCCTATAGGTGTTTCTTTCCCAAGCCCACACTTTCTTCACATTTTTTTTCTTGGGTTGGTCTTAACTGACCCAAGATAATATCAAATGGTTTGAGTCGTATTTGAGTTTATTTTAGGTTTTATATGGACCCTTTCCATTGATAAATCTTACAAGCTTTATCATTTCTCTCCCAAACCTTCTTGCAGACCCATATAATCTAGTTGTAGGTGTAGAACTACATGGTGATTATTTTCTTGATCATACATACCCATGAAAGGATTTGAGGTTTTATTGAAGTTTAAAAAAAATTATAACCTCAATTATGTATTAAAAACTATACATCATTCATAGGCTTGCATTTTTTCCTCCAACAGCTGAAGTTCTTGTTCATTCTTGATTAAGAACATTGAAGTCAATGACCTTCTTGACTGGTGTCTCTTAACACTATCACATGATATGGATTTGAGAAATTTGTATACCTATTTAATGATTAATTACTGTTATATAATCCTCTTAATGTCTCAAACCTTTCATAATAATTCACTGGTATCCAAATATCCCATTTGTTCATCTACAAGATTATATTCTTCTCATTTGAGGGTTATGTGTTCACATTAATGCAAGAGAGCCACTTGGAGAATAAAAAAAAGTTTATTGAGAATTAAATGGAACTTATGAGTATTTTAAAAATGTATATCAAGAGTTTTTTTATTCTTTCATAAGTTACTAAAATCTTCAAAGTGTTAAGCTTACTCAACTTCATACCTTCTCAACCAATTAAACCTGTACATTGGCATTTCACTCTTTTTACATGTTAATCTTGTTTGGAGATGTAATATGGAATTTTTTTTACCTAAATGAAATTATTAAAACCATATTAATATATTATAAACACCTCCAAGTGATAAAATACCTCAAAATATTGTAAAGACCTACTTATTATGCCAAGGACAACAAAACCATGAGGTCTCCTTGTTGGTACAATCATGAAAATTGGAATATTGCGCTAAGATTTATGTTTAAAAGGATAATATACTATTAATGGATATTATATAACCATTTTAATTCATTTAAAAATCTTTTACATTCCTTTTAAAGGGAAAAATTGTGGTAGTAGGGTTTAACAAGGGTTACAAAACACTTATTTTCTTAGCAATTATTCTTAGAGCTCTGCCTATTGAACTCAAAAATAGTTCCATGATTTTGAAGGAAATAGGGTTATTATACATCCCATAATGGAATTTGGTATAAAAATTCACCTTCTCCATGAACCAATGTAAAATCATTGACCCTCTTCTAGCTTCCAAGAACCCGATGAAGGAGCTAAGAGGTTTTTTGTCTTTCCTGGACCTGTAACTCTTATTAAGCATGAATTTGAGTCTAAGGGGATTGGAGAGAGCATTAGAGAGGATTATAAGTTGATATTTAGTGGAAAATTTTTGAAATTATACCTCTATATGCCATTTCATTTAATAAAACTACTTGTTTTACCTTCTTACCTTATTAGAGCTATAAACCAGGGGGCTATGGAGTTCTTCTTGGCCTATAAGGTGGTATAGTAACGTACAAAATCATATCCTATTTTTTCCTCCCTTTTAATTTATTCATTATTCTCTTATTTAGACATTTTAATGATAATTGAATGGTTTTAAAATATTTCAATGTTAGAAAAGAAGTTTTATGACACCTTGGATAAATGTACATGTAAGGTACATGTATCGTGTCATTTAACAAGTGCCAAATGACTCAAAAGATCCTTTTACATCTTTGGACATAACATTATAATTTCATAAAAGGAGTATAAGACTAACAAAATAGAGAGAACCGGAGCGGAGGAGTGGATGAGTGAAGCGTGTGGACAATATTTGAAACTGGTTTTTTCCCACTTGGTTGGGCCCCCTGAGTGCGACAGGTGGGACCACAGATCCAATGGAGGTCACTACGGGTAGCAGTATCTCTGGGGATCTGTCCAAGAATCTATTGGGGATAGTCCATCCAATGGATGAAGGCACTCATATGTGAAAAGACGTGTCCATCGAAAGGCATGTTGAGCCTCCCTATTCTCTCAGAGGGTAAGGTGTTGAGTATCCCAGACGATCTGGTGGAGGATATAGTGGCATCCATGGACCTTACGCTGGTTGGTAAGTTTTTTCTTTCTGTCCTAATACCAAAATTCTTAGAAGATGGATTATGTCTAGATGGAAAGTAAAAGGTAGTATTTCAATCACAGCCATGGATAGAGGTCTATTCATTTTCAGATTTATGAATAGGGAGG
The DNA here is from genome assembly GCA_037957365.1 of Torreya grandis. Taxonomy (NCBI): domain Eukaryota; kingdom Viridiplantae; phylum Streptophyta; class Pinopsida; order Cupressales; family Taxaceae; genus Torreya; species Torreya grandis. Next base: position 3,750,015 of record JARHVA010000231.1, on the reverse strand, counting down.
ACATGATCGTTACCCTTGCTAGAGGTCCCTAGTTGTTTGGACCACATTCTCTAGCCTTATGCTCGTGGAAACTAGGATTTGATCCTAACTTGAACCTCAATAAGATAACACCTGCTTGGGTAAGATTACTAGGATTCCCTTTAGAATTTTGGGATGAAAAAATCTTCATAGCCATTGGCAATTCTATTGGTCAATATGTCACATCAGATCATATAACCAGAACTAACTCCAGATGTGTGTATGCTAGACTCTATGTTAATGTTGAAATAAATAAGACTCTCCCTACGTCCATTGAGCTAAACTCTAAATATGGAACCTGGACTTAGCTAATTACTTATGAGAATGCTACCACTTTCTATGAAATATGTAAGAGGAAGGGACATCTAATGACATAATGCAAAGTGAAGCAAAGGGGGATGAAAGAAGATTCCTAAAATGTGGAGGAGGAGCAAGCGAACAACAAGCAAGAAATAGAGAATAATGTGGAAATTCCTGACAATACAGGAAAAGGAGAGGAGGGGAAGGGAAAGGAGGATACCCTTGGCAGTGAAGGTGAAGCTGTCCTAAAGGAAAATATAGGATTAGATGATAGTCAGAAGGCTACAGAAGAAGGAGAGGAGAAGAGAAAGGAGGATATCATTAGTAGTGAGGGAAAAGAGGTCCCAAAGGATAATATAGTATCTGACGATAGTCACAAGGCCGCATTTAACATAGTCTACACTTTAGAAAAATAGACTAATATGTTTAAGGGGTAGGAGGGGAACTTTTGCTAAAGGAAGTCAATGAAGATGACACAGTTTCAAGGATTGGATAGGAAGAAGTAACACCTAAAAGTCACACTCAATAAGTACCAGATCCACAGTCAAATACATACTTTTTCTATGATCTGGAAGATAGAGGCTAGGTAGGAAACTACTTGGCAACAGGGGTAGTAGGACAAGATGGCAGCAATGAATAGGAAGAATGGGTTACCCCAAAGAAAAAGATCTAGAAAGGTAAAAAATATGCAGATGTTGGTACTAAGCCCAAACAAGGGAGGCCAACCCTAAGGGAAACAAGATAAAGAGAGATTGTTAGGGAGATTGCTAGTGGAAAATAGAAAACACTGGAGTCCCAACCCTCCAAACTCTCTGAATGAGAATATTATCATGGAATTTGAGGGGCTTTAACAGTCCCTCAAAGCAATTTGAGGTTAAAAACTTCATTTTAAATAATAAACTAGATATTCTATTACTCCAAGAAGTTAAGATGAAAGAGGAGAATTTTGCAAAAAATGTTGACTATATATGGCCTAAGGTGGATTTTTGTATTAGTCTTGCTAAAGGGGCTTTAGGAGGGATTGTCACTATGTGGAATAGTGCTAAAATCCAAGGATCTCTTATGGCCCATAATAAGCACTTTTTAATTACCAATTTTTCCATGAATTCCTTGAACTGGACGTTGGTAAATGTTTATGCACTGAATAACAGAGCTTTGAGACAGAAATTATGGATAGATCTGAGTAGCTACAGGAATAATCCTCATAATTTTAAATGGATGTTAGCCAGATATTTTAACACACCTTTATACCCTTCTAAAAAATAGGGTGGAATTATTGATTACTCGGACAACATGTTTGACTTTGTTGAATTCATCAATGATTGGGGATTATTGGACATAGATCTGCAGAACAAAATTTTTACTTCGACCAATAGAAGAAGAGGAGATCAAATGATTTAGGTTAAATTAGATAGATTTATGATATCAAGCAACTAGAATGATTATCAAAATATGCAGGCACAGGTTCTACCTAGAACCATGTCCGACCACTACCTAATTATCCTCAATCAGAGAGATCAGGGACATCACAGACCTCCTCCATTATATTTTAAAGCTATGTGGATTAAACACAAAGGTTTTTAGACAAATGGTGGCTCAATGGTGGAATATTTCCATTCAAGGTACTCCCATGTTTAGAATAGTCAAGAAATTCCAGCACATTAAACAAGAAGTTTATGGCTGGAATAGATACAGTTTTGGGCAGGTTTTCTAGCAGAAGAAAAATATAATGGGAAAACTCAAGGCTATTCAGGAACTAATTGATCAAGGGGATGAATTTGAGGGCACCTTAGAAGAAGAGAATAGTCTGTCTTTAGAATGGAAGAATCTGATGGAAAGGGAAGAGGTTTTCTGGAAACAAAAATCCTATGTTCAATGGCTTAAAGAGGGTGATAGGAACACTGCTTTTTTTCATCTCTCAGCTATGAAACATAGAAAAGCCAACTCAATAACTAAGCTTGTCCTGGATAATGGAGACATTATTACTGAGGATAATGAAATAGGGGAGCAAGCCAGGGTGTTCTTTTAGAATATGCTTATGGAAGAAAATAATAATGATAGAATTAATAGATTTATGAGTCAATTCATTGATAAAATCCCCTATTTGATAACAGAAGAAGACAATATGGAAATGTTAAAGCCTGTATCCAATGAAAAAGTATAAGCTATTTTATTCTCCATGGGCACTTTAAAGCCTCAGGTCCTGATGGCTTTCCTCCTATATTCTTTCAAGAATATTAGGAGATTGTTGGAACAGACCTCATGGCTACAGTTCATGATTTTTTCAGATCTAGAAAACTTTTGAAACAAGTCAATAATACCTTCATTGTACTTGTTCCTAAAAAATCTCAACCTTTACACCTTGCTGATTTTAGACCCATTAGCTTATGCAACATTGTGTATAAGATATGCACTAAACTACTAGTTTTGAGAATTCAACCCTTGCTTGACAAAATTATTTCTCCAGCTCAAAAAGGTTTCATCCCAGGCAGACAGATTCTTGATGCTGTGATCACCACACATGAGACTATCCACTCCATGGATAAGAGTAGAATCCCTGGGATGGCCCTCAAGCTTGATATATCCAAAGCTTATGATAGAGTCTCATGGACTGTTCTATTCCAAGTGATTAGAAAATTTGGGTTTAATGATAAATTGTTCTACTTATTATGGAATGCGATCTCTTCTTCTAAATACTTAATGCTAGTTAATGGTGTTCCTAGAGGTTTTTTCTCCTCCTCCAGAGGAATTTGTCAGGGAGACCCTCTCTCCCGGTACCTATTCATCATTATGGTTGAGGCACTGGGAAGATACATACAAGCTGATATAGTTTCAAAAAAGCTAGTAGGCATGAAACCTACCTCTTCCCTTCATCCTATGGTTATATAGAAGTTTGTGGATGATACCATCTTATTTGGCATCTCATCGGTGATCGAAGATAGAAGATGGAAGAATATACTTAATGATTATGCCATAGACTCGGGACAAAGAATAAATTTCCAGAAAAGCAATGTGTACTTATTCAACACTCCCAATGAACTTAGACATATAATCATTGATATCTTAGATTGTGCTGAGGATAGCCTACTAGCTACCTACCTAGGTCTCCCACTCTTGGTCAAAGAGGTATCTTTAGGTTTTTGGAATGGTATTGTGGAACGTACACAGAGAAAACTTCTTGGGTGGAAGGGGAAACTACTCAGTAGTGCGGGTAAGCTACAACTTCTTTGGGCATCCTTGCAAGGTATTCCTACTTACTTCATGTCTCTTTTTAAAATTACTACGTATTTTGATGAAAAGTTGGAACAGATCCAAAGGAAATTTTTATGGATGGGAGTGGAAGACAAATAGAGAATGTCTTTAGTCAGATGGGAAAAAGTGTGTCTCCCAAAATCTCATGGTGGACTTAATATAAGATCCATCAGGAAAATGAATAAAGCCCTCATCTCAAAAGTTAGTTGGAATCTGATTCACAACAATGGTGAGTGGGGGGAAATAATTTATGCCAAATATATGCATAGCATTGATGATTCCAACTTTCTTCAACAGGCAGGATTACCCCAGGGGTCTGTGATATGGAATAAAATGCTAAAAAGTAGAAGTCTTCTCAAACAAGAAATTAGGTGGAAGCTTGGAAATGGCCAGTAGATTAAATTTTGGGAGGATAATTTGTTAAGGGACAATCCTCTCATCTCCCAAGAAAACTATGGAGAAATTATAGACCTGACTACTCAGTTCTTTGGTGATAGGGTTAGTGATTATATGGAAAATAACAATGGGATAAGGAGCTGGAAAAACCTTTTGGATTGCTGTGTGCATAGGCCTGAGCTTATCCCAAGAATTTGGAAGATCCAATAATGTGTTTAGGAGATTATAATCCCACTCTTCCCTCGAGAGGATGAAAAATACTAGTGGCCAGATAAGAATGGATCGTTCTCTGTCAAATCTGCCTATCATCTACTTACACCTGAAGCTCAGAATAAGGAGGTATGGAAAAAGGTTTGGAATCATAAAATCATTCCAAAGATTAACTTGTTTTGGTGGGATACTACCCATAACAAAATCCTTACTCAAGACAACCTTCAAAAGAGGGGGTTTACTTTGGTCAACAGATGTTTTCTGTGTGGTTCTAGAGAGGAATCAGTTTCACACGTATTCATACACTGAGTTTACCCGAGATTTATGGGGCACAATATTTAACAACTTTGGCATTGAATGGGTTTGAAATTCTGACCTTAAAGAAGTAATTCTCAACTAGAACTGAACCTTCACACATCCTTGGATTAAGGAATTATGGAAGCAAGCTCTGCCATGCTTGAGCTAGACTTTATGGAAAGAGTGAAATCACATAATTCTCAGGGACACTGCTAGAAATGCTACTCAAGTGTTTAACTCCTTTGCTAGGACCATCTTGGAAAGTGTTACAACAGCTCATATTAGTGTTGTGGAGAAACCCCTATCTGAATTTGAAAGTCAAATTACTGCCAAATGGAAGGTTTTAAACCTTATCCCTGGGCATGATAATTCCAAAATTCTTCAAAGAATTCATGCTAAATGGATACCACTTAAACCTAATTGGATGAAACTCAATTTTGATGGGGCATCCAAGTTGAGTGGTAAAGCAAGTGGACGAGGAATAATAAGAAATGAAAAAGAAGGGATGTCTGTTGTTTATGCTAGTGGCATGGGTTGCCAGAGCAATAACTATGCTAAAGCTATGGCCTTACTTTGGGGATTAAAGTTAGCTATATCCCTAGCAATTAGAAATTTGAATATTTAGGGAGATTCTAAGTTGGTCATAAATGCTATTAATAAAGCATCTAACATTGGTATCCATCTAAAAGAGATCATTACGGACATCCAGTTTCTTTTACAAAAGTTTTCTGAAGTTGAGATTACCCACACCTACAGAGAAGGTAACAGGGTCGCTGATTCTTGTGCCAACCTTGGTCAGCAATTCTCAGGATGGAGGGTATGGTGAAAAGGGGCTCATATAACCCCAAACATTAGAGAGATCATTTAGAAGGAGATGACGGAGCATGAATGATGCACATTGATGATGAAGATAGATTTTGAAGGTGGTCCATGTGGAGAAAGCCATTACAGATCATGGAAAATTATGACCTTAGTACTTCCTTGATTGTCATGATTAATTCCTTGTATCATGAGGTGGAGGTGTGAGAGTCGCATCATGAAAACCAAGGGGGAATTATTTTCAAGCATGAAAGTAGACGTCACCATGGTGGGCCATTTTGTAAAATGAGCCTTCACATCTGCATTCAGTGCAAATAGAACCAAGGGCTTGTACTTGTTCGAATCTCAAGCTAGTAATTGGGGTATGAAGAGCTAGAAATTCAAGAAATTTTAGAGGGCACTGGTGGGAAGCAGGGTTCTCGAGTTTTTGAGGTCATTGAAGAGCAGGGTGCTGATTCTAGGGGAACTTCTGATAATAAGGAGAAGATGCATGTAGAATAAGCTAGTGAGGGTTCAAAGAATGAGAATGATTGGAAAACATATATTGGGGCCTTGAAGTTCCACATTCAAAATCTGGAAAAGGTCTTCGCCAAAGGCCTTCAAAATAACATTCTGTTGAATATGACTATGTTGGAAGCAGTGGGTAATCCAGGGAATGCTGACAATGTGGACAATGAGAATCTTAAGGATCTTGTTAATTCTATAGTTATGTAGTTTCATCCTTTATGACTCTAGTCTTCCAGTGTTTTGTTTTGCTTCTGTCTTTATTTCTTGGCTGTACCGTTGGTTCAGTGCTGGCATCTTTTGTTTGCCAGCTTTCCTGTCTTTTTTGACTGTATAGGGTTCGACCCCTGGTTTGTCACCTTAATTAATAAAAAACATTATAATATCATAATTTATTATCCTTAAATGAGTTATACCACAACATTTCAACAAACAATATAAAACAAAATAAAGGAAACCTTAAACTCTCCTAAAATACCTTAGTTTCTCCAAAATGCTTGAAAGTGCAATGTTGCCAACTTACTAGATTTGTTCCTTGGTTCACTTGATCATCTTGAAACACATTATATTATTAGATGGTCATCATATTTTTGTTTTCACCATGTTTCAAGATTTACCTTAAATTTCAAAACAAACCTTAACATTTCCAAAGTTACCTTAATCTATGTTAAACACCTCATACAGGATCAAGTTATGGAAATTGGTTAATCAACTAGATGTCATGAACTCAAATTTAAATAGACATTACATAATACCATAAAACAACCTAAGAAATTATTTTAAGACATCACCATAGGATAGGATATGAGATGAATGCATGACCCTTCAAAAGGTTATCAACAATGTTAAAGAAGCTTGGCTAGCAAGTTTTGAAATGTAATGACCCATGGTAGACAATTTGGCTAACATAAATCATGGATATGGATGAAGAGATGAACCATATATAAAATATTACCACATAAGGGGTAAATAATTTATCCCCTTGGGATGAAAAAATTCTTAGCTAGGTAGTTGTGTCTCAGTTTAAGAAATCATAAGCATTGCATGTGATAGTTAAATCTAAGAGTCATATGAATTGTCTGGGTACAAGTGTGTTAATGTGAATAAGAAACCAATATAGTTTTTTAGGGTAAAATAAACTAGGTTGGCTAAGGATAATTTTTACCAAAATATAGTAAAAAATTTTGGGTATCACACTATGCAAAAAAATGAAAAAGGGTATTTTGGCTCACTACATGGAAGATTGCTAGGCTTACTCGTTATGACTGGTCAATGTGCAAATAAATATATGTTAATGATTTATAAATATTTCTACCCAAATAAAAGGAGAGACAAATCTCCTTAGTATACTTGTTTAATACATTGTCATGTGCCGGTCACCATTCCCTATCTAAGTTACTATCAAAGAGGAAATATAAACAAAATTTGAGTGAACCAACATTAAGAAATGATTACCAACTTATGTTAGGGATTCACCATCAAATATATATTTTTAGTCTTGTGATGAAGTATGGACCAAGAGTGCAAACTATATACTTGTTGGTCTTTACGTTCATGCCTTTTATAGTAGCTTCAAAACTTGGGAGGGTGCATAATATATCATTAGTAAAACCTAAAGAGAGATAGTTGAATATGGAAAGCTAATGGAGTGCTTCAATCACACCTTTTCCTTTTCCTTTATGATTTTTAGAGTCTCCAAACATTTATAGTGGATGCATGGGGAAATCATGGAAGATAACACAATAATGGAAGATCAAATTAGAAATATGCACACCAAAAAGGGTCTTGCGCTATTTGAGTTATTTAGGAGTAGTGGTAGTGAAAGTGGAGACTATAGTGAATAATATGATGAGGTGTAGCTTAAGCACAACCTTTGGTTCAATTTAAACAAGGAGAAGTGATTTGAAAGGTGGAGGAAAAGAAACCTAATGACAACCTAAATCACCTAAATCTGGAAACTTCCATTATAGAATGGAAGGTATTGGATGCATAGAGTGATAATAATAACTAGTATAATGCACCAATATACCCAAGGAGATAAATATAGGCATTGAATTATAATACAAGATTATGAGCATTGGATATTATTGGATGGATGAATAACTATTACAGTGGTTAAACTATTGTATAAATTCCAAGATATCTTTCTCCAAAATTATAATGAAATTAAGGGCATGCAAAACTCTCTTTAAATTATGAAATCAAGCTAATTGGGGGCACAAGGCAAGTAAATAATGTATATTTTAGATTGAACCCTAACCTTCACACCAATTTCAAAAAATATATTGATAATATGCTTGTCATATGGTTCATTTATATAGTTGATGATTCCTAATGGGCGAGATCAATGGTAATTAGCCTAGATAAATATGGGTGATCTAAAGCGATGTCAAATTCTAATTTATGAATGCCACTTGTGTCAATGACCCATTCCTAACTCTATTTACCAAGGAAATTTTATAAGGAATCACAAATAATGCCTTTGCAATGCCCTAGTTACAATCATATACAAATTGAAGAAGAGTATAAGTCAAAAAATTACTTTGCAACTAAGTAGGGGTTATTCACTTGCATTGTAATGCCCTTTATGCTAAATTTATGTCAATGGTTTTTTCACATATTTTAAACTTTTCTCCTAGACTTGTTTAAATTTGTTGATAGAATTTTGAGAGTTTTGGTCTTAATCCATTGGTCAAGATTTTTCATAAGATGATGTTAAGTGTATTTGGTCATTTCAAGGCCCCTTGCAGAGTTTAATCAATAAGAGTGATTCAAAACCCCTAGTCTTGTCATTAATCCCCTTTATTAGAGTCCTATGACTTGTTCTGGAAAGATTAAGGTAATTTTGAGAAAATTAAGGTAAATGCTTATTTTGGTCTTTTGATTATCTATCCATTTCATGTCATGTTAAAGTTGGTTTAAGGGTGAAAAAGGTAAAAGAGGTATTTTTGAAGCCATCTGACACTTTTCCAAGGATATATTGCATCCCTTTAATCCGTACAAGTAGCCAAATAACATCAAAGTTTCTTTTTTCTAATGTTGTTTAACTTTTGAAACTTATTTGTTCTTTGTCTCAATGTTTAAAAAGGCATTATGTCAAGTTTTTTTATTCATGAAGGTGTTTTTAATTTACATAATAATTATGTAGGTTAGGAACAACCCCATGAATATCTTGTAAAAATTTCCACTAGGACATGTTTTCATCCTAGCAGGTTTATCATGCAAAACCAAGTCCTTATATATGATAATGGGATGGAAATGCAGAGTGAAATTATGAAAAAGAATTTTTAAAGGAAGGAAATCACTAATAAAGGCTCCCCTATCCTCAATTATGATAAAAAACAAACTTATATGGTTTTTTAGGGAAAAAAGGATAAAAACTATCTAATTCCTATAACAAGTTCTTGGAAAGCCAATGAACTTAGCAAGTTTAACATTGGTTTATGAACAAGAGGAGGAGTTAGATCAAATGATCCTATGGTATTTTTACCACCCTTATGATCTTACATTTTTTTTAGATATTTATAGTTTAAATCCCCTAGCTCTATGAACCATCCTTAAGAGTGTAATCCTCTCTAAAACCCTACAAAACCCCTACTAGCTCATGTTTCTCATTGTAATTAAATTTTGGAGATTGTTGGAGACATGAGGGAAATGTGTAAGGATATAGGGGGTCTAAGAGGTCTATAAAAATAATCACCAAGGAAATATCCTATGCATGGATGGGATAAAGGTGAGGTTACAAGTCTAGAAAATGAGAGGGATATGGTCTTAGAAATATACAAGGTCAAGTTGAAGAAACATACACCTCAAGTGAGGTATGAAGCATAATTGATAAATTTGGGGAAGTTTTTGAGATTAATATAAAAACTTGGATATTTCATGGTAACAAAAAAAAAGTGAGGTTTCAAGTGGCAATTCTCAAGATCGTGATCTTGGTGATTGGGATGTGTATGAAGGGGATTGTGATAGGCCTAAATCAAGTAATAAAACTCTTAAAGTGTTTTTTGGATTTAACCTATAAATATGATAATAATCAAGTAAATTTAGGTAAATAAAACCTATTAAAAAAGTGTCAACATGGTTCTCAACTAAGAAAACAAAGCTATGGGTTTTGAATGAAGAGGGAACTTTTTAATATAGTTGTAGGTGTTCCTCTTCATCATTGAACATCATATCTTCTCAATAGGAAATTAGAGACTATTTAAGGAATGATAAAAAGTGAATATAACCCTTATTTGTCATAAAAATTATTCTCAAATCATGCTCAAGCATGCATTTGACACATGCACAGACCAAATGTGAACTTGTAGTCTTCAAGAGCAAAAAGATAGACATACAAACAAAACCAATGTTTGGAGATAGTTTATGTGTTTTGAGGGAGACCTTGGATTTTTAAATAATTATGGAGAGTTATGAAGTAAATTATATCTTGGATAACTAATAAATTTTTCATCAATGTCCTAACTAAAGTTAAATTTAGACTTACAAGTCTACAGACCTGTAGGTCAACATTTTTAAAGATCAAAATATTGCATGAAGGGGAGTGTCTTGAGTTGCTTAGGGTAGTTATTGTCTCATAAAAATGTGAAAATGGGGTAATAAATCATTTTAATAATCCATCCATAGTGACAAAATATCTAATTTAAGTTGAAATGGTAGAAAAAGGATCTAAAATGCATAACAAAGTGGACCATATACCTACAAGTTGGTATTATGAAGGTTGTGAAATGTCAATAAGATGACTGTGAAGGTTTTAAATAAACATCAAAGGTAAATTTAATCTATTGGAAACATGGATAAAATCTTAAAACAAAATATCACGTTATGTATAATGTAATTATTGGTCAATCAAGTTTAAAGAATGCAATCAACAAGTTTAAAAGAAGACCTACAAGCACGTCATAAACAAATGGAAAAAGTTGCACTCTTTGAATTGGATTTTAGGTATATGGATTTTTTAGGTATGTTAAAAATAAAATAATATCCAAATATTTATTTATATCATTGGAAAGAGAGGAAACCACTCAAATGAAGTTATTCTCAGGCTTGGCAAGGTTTTAGGCCTCCATGAAGACCTACAGGCTGTGTATAAAAAAATAAGAAATATTGTAGGTTTTGAGGTAAATTAGAGATAAAATACCCTTCCAAGGTCTAATAAATTTAAATAAATATTTATATGGTGTTTTATATCCTTGATAAATTAATAAAAATCCAAACATGGCTACTAGGGTAAAGAAGCTTAAACTGCCAACAAACCCTCATGATGGACAAATCATGTTATAGAGATTTTTGGAGATCAAGTGCATTTTGGAAATAATTTTCAGACTACATATGAGTTTTTAAATATATATATAAGACATTTACAATCAAAAAAATGCATTTTTGAAGACTCTAGGCCTAAAAACCTCCTTCTCGATCTCTTCACTTAGGTCAACTAACCCAAGGGGAATTTTCTTTCACTCACTTGTATGTTGAACTTGTGCATGGGAGAAAATTTAGATAGGGAATGTTTTTATGGTCCCTATACTTCCATTTTTTGGAATTTAGTCATCCTAGTAAGGCCTCACCTTTATGAATCATTGTTAAGAATGGAAATAACCTAAAACCCTGTTAATGACCCAATGAATGTTTTCTCTTAAAATGACCTCAAATTTAATGGTTTAGACTTAAAATCATATAAGTGACACTTATAAGTATCAATGGAACATTAATGAGTCATTTTTTGTCACATGTGAAATGTAAAAGGGTAAAAAATAAGCCTAAAACTATAAGTTCTGGTGGTTTTCCATGAAGAATGACCAAGTGAATCATGATGGACCATCTTGAAGATTAGTTATACCTTGGGAAGACCTTGTATGATGATTTATAACTCTCATATGAGGCATAAAAAATATTTATAACTCTTTAGATAGAATAAAGGGGTGTTTAAGAAAGAATGAAGAGTTTCAAGAAACCTAAAAGGTCTTGTAACAATTGACCATGTGTCAAGGACTCATACAAGACCTAACACACCTACAATACTAGTATAGAAGAACCTTAATCATGTTCAAAGTGTCAAGGAAATGAATTTTTAGCTCAAGGACATTTGTGTTATGAATAAATATAACTTGTCACTCCTTAACTCCAATCATGAGGGTAGTTTCAAATGAAGCATGATGAGTCATCCAAGGAGTTGAAGAGTCCTTTCTATGCCACTTTATAAAAGACCATGATCACATAAAGGTGACCCATATTGGGGAGAGTTCATAAAAATTCCTACTTATAGGATTTATTGTTTGTAACTTACTTCATCATGAGATTATAGTCATCACAAACTCTTTCTATGCTTCTCTCACCTCATTATATATATATTTCCTTGTAAGGTTTGTAAAGGAATCGTTTTGATATATATGGCATAGACCTATCCAAATGAACACTTGTATTTTGACTTTGAGATGAATAAAACTGAGTTATAGCCTTCTCTCTTGCTTGTAACTATTATATGATTCATGTTAGTGATGGTGTATATAACCTCCTATCATTTGTCCCATCTCTTACCTATTTTCAAGTGTTAATCATATTTAAAAGATATATAGAGTGATTCCAATAGGCTTGTGTGGATTGAAAGTGTAAGCATTCATTAGTGTCTTTTAGACCTCTTAATCAACCCTCTAGTCTATGTATCATGTTATAGCTTCTATGTGAAACACTCATGTTTGGATACTCCATTTGAGTTATGTAATTAGATTCAATCACAATTCATATTCTTAGTGCATTATAGGTAGGTGATGGAGATAAATTTGGGGCATCACCTCCCTAGTTTAGTTTACTTTCAGTTCTCTCTCCCTTTTCCCTTGTAATTTAATAAGTTTATTGATAGTCATTAAGTGATGCATCAATGGATCTAACCCTATCTATAAGTTCTCTTTAGCTATAAATTCACTTAAAACCTTTGAAGAGTTCCCATGCTATCACTTAAGTGAGGAGGTTTTAACAACCTCCTCAAGGGTGCAACTTTTGATGATAACAAGTACCCTTTAAGGATTTCATTCATAAGTACATGCAATTTTATCTTGATGATTATATCATCTATGGGTTAGTGAAGGATCACTCAAATACTTTAATTTTAATGTTTTAGAGATGTAAGTAAATTCAAATTGTTGGGTTATGTCATATGTATGGAGGGTGTGTTTTTATTTCATACTAATATTATAAAAAATTGGAAACTAGAATATATTAATACTCAAATGAAGGATACTATCACAAGTATTCTTAGGCCAAACATGATACTATAACAAGTTCATTTGGAATTATGTGAAAATTGTATATCCAATGGAGGATATATTGAAAAAGGATGGACATTTCATCTAGATGGAAAACAACAAGATGCATTTGACACATTGAAGGAAAATCTAATTAACATGTCAATTTTGTAATTCCTTGACTGGAAGACACCATTCCATGTCCATGTTGATGGATCTAGGTTAGCATTGACACTATCCATGTGTATCCAAAAGATTCTAATTTGAACTATCCTATATAATTTTCAATCAATAATATTTTACCAACATAAATAAATTACACCACCACCAAATGAGAAGCATTGACCATGGTCTACACAATTGTTTTTGAAATACTTGATTTCCACTTTGTATGTGTTCTTCATGGATCATGTGGCATTGAATTATATCATCAATAAGTTGGTTTTATATGGGATAATTTTTAGATGGATAGTATTAATTCAAGAATACCATTTTACTATGGTCATTAAGATTACAAGACAAAAATGTCAGTTAGACCATTCATTTAAAGGTGAGGATGCACATAATATATAGGTTGATGTATGAGATGTGTAGTTGCATAGGATCTAATGGGTGCTTAAATACTTGGATACCTTTGTAGTCTTTCTCACTTTAGGGGTCACTCCAAGTGATTGAAAATATGAAGACAGTAATTTTTTTTTTGTTCATGCAAGACCACATCAACTTATCAGTAGTGAATTATACAAATTTGGGAATTACAAGGTGTTGCATCAATGTTTCATGGAACATGAATGATAAAATGCCTTATATTAAGGTAATTAGGGAATCAAATGTATTCATTATGTCGGTGAATCCATGACATGATTTTTTTAATTATCTAGGTGATGTTGGCCAAAAATATTTAAAGATGCTAAATACATCATGCATAAATGTGACATTTTCTAGGGCACTAGGAAACTAAACAAAAGATGTGAAATGTAGATGGTTTTAATCATTACATATGAGCCATTTAATAAATGGGAAATTGACTTCCTCAAACTTATTTATCCCACTTTTTCCAATACTAGTGCAAGATACATTATAACAACAAAAAATTATCTAAAAGTTGGGTAGATGCAGACTTGACAAAGGACTACACTGTAGTTATCACTACATTTTTTTGGGAGAACATCCTAAAAAATTATGGATCCCAACTTAGTTTTTTACCTCATTTTTTATTAAAAAAAAATAATTTGGAATGTGTTCTTATAGGTGTAAAGCTACAAAATATCAGAATGCTAAATATATATAATATTTAACAATCCTAATTTTGAAAAATATTAAATATGGAAAGTTTCTATTTTGGGAAAGTGCTAGGAAGAAATAAACTTAGCTCAAACACATATTTTTTTTTAACTATTTCAGATATCATACAATGAAAAATATTAAAATAGGTGATTGTGCATGCTTAGGATTAAAGACACAGATTTTGACCATATTTGGACAAGTCCAACAAAAGTAGATAGTAGTGGTATTTGGTCTTGTCCACGTTGACTGTGAAAAAAAAAAGGATATTTCACCTCCTATGCTTGTGTCTATTAAACAAGATATTGTGATTTTATGGATTCCACATTGAAAATGTTATTTTTATTATCTTGTATTTGAAATCATAAGGGCAATTTTATAGCTAGCAAACCTTAAAAAAGGAGGGGAATGTAATGGGCCGAGTTGACTTTAATCACTCCCTTGATGATTGATCATTGCCTACAGATCCAATACTTCAAGGAGGAAATCATTCCCACATATTTATCCCACCTAAAGTGAATGTGCAATTATGATACTTTGACTATATTTATACAACTAGAATATGGCTTCAATACTTGACAATGTTAGCTCTTGACTTGCCTTAGAAGGATCTTAAATTGGATTATGGCTGCTCCTTATCTAGGATATTGAATTTGGAAATAATAGGGTAGATTTTATCAATGTGTAAAAGTTTAAATTCTTGAACCAAGTGAATATAAAGTGGTAAAATGAATGATCTTTGATGTGCATTTATAAGAAAACCTTTTGATAATTTATTTTATCCTACCATGTGAAATATGCAAGAACCCCCAAAATAATGTTTTTAAATTTAGAAAATAGTCATTTTTTGGCATGGGACATGTCCAACTTAAGTGTAAAAAGGCATATTACACTCCTATCCACCTATAACAGACTTGTCCAAAAATACTAGGGACCTCTATTATGAGCTGGAGATAGTCTGAGGGTGATTTTTGATAGCTTGAGAATTTGACATAGAATGTTATGTGTAGTATTAATAACAAAAAAGGGTTGAAATTGCTTATCAATAATTTTTTTATAGGAATGGGGAATAAGAGTCATGTATTTGATCACAAATCATGTTGTTTAAAATTTGTCAATAATTAAAATTAGCAAGTACCTATTACCAGATTTATGTGTCTACATTTACCCCCAATTTATTCTCATAATAAAATTACTATAATAAAGGAGAAAGAATAGATTTTGTGTGTACAACACACTTTGTCTTTGAGTAGATACTTTAATCATGTGTTGCATTTAATTTATCAAACCTTGCACTAACTCATGAAGTAGTCATTTGTGCATTTTGAAATTAAAAAAAACCTAACTTCAAAAATTAAAAAATTGAATAGAGAGCAAGGGAAGCATACACTTATATATATGTGAAACTAAATTGGCCTATAACCTATAACTGATGATGGATAACTATGCCCCTTTATTGAATAATTTTGAGAATTTGAACCAATGGTGATTTTAGAGTGAGAAAGTACCAATTTGAATAACTAATAAAGATCAAGCTAGAAATATGCATTATTCCAACTCTAATGAATAGGGAGTAGTACCCAATGCACTAATCCAAAAAAAAAGTGGAATCTTGATGGGTTTTATAGAAGTGATTCTAAGGTTGTTGAGTCTCACTAGACTCGAGCATACATCACCTACATAGATTTGAACCACACCATTGTACAAAAATCTATATTTTATTTTGCATGATTGAAAGAGAATGGATAAATATTCATGCCCCCATCATGACTGCATTGCTCATAGACTTGTATTGAAATGATTATTTTTATTTTAAAATTTGAAAATGTGCATGAAATAATATCATGCCTTTTCACAATTTTAAACTTTGAAACTTTGAATTTTTCAAGTTTTAATTTTTAAACTTTAAATTTTGCATCATTCATCTTTAAATCTTTGAATTTTTGAAACTTGTAATAAACATGAACATGAACAAGTATCATGTTCCTTGAGTTTGCACTAATGGTATGAAATGACATGCATCTAAATACTCAATTTTAACCATATTTTTTAATTTGTAATTATGATCTTGTAACTATTTTTCATATGCCCATGCATATACATCCAAGTATGTATAATTATATAATTTGAGTGTTTGAAAAGTGAGTGCATATGCATGTCATATGCCTAATGTGCCAATGTTTTATTTATGAATTACTTTAAATATTTGAAAAACATGTAATCTATTATAGAATTTGATCTTTCTATTTACTTTAAATCTTTAAAAACTTGTATTTTGTATCTTTGAAACCTATACTATGTCCCAAATTTAATTTGTGTCTGCTTAGATGCTTGTATCTCTAAGACAAGCCTATTGTGATGCCCCCTATTAAGATGAGAGATAAATCTTTCAAGTGACTCATCTCAAGAGAAGTTTTAATGATATAATATGATCATATAGTATCATGTCATCATGTTAGCAAGTATTTATCATAGAAAAGGTAATTGTCATTGAAGCATGTATGTAGTATATTGCATGTGAGGCATACAAGTATTTGTCTAGAAAGACATATCATTGAAGCATATAATAAAGTATCTAAATTTATAGTAGATGATGCATTAATAGTGTGTGATATGTATCAAGCCATTGCTAATAAATCTCAACAATCAAAACAAATTTGAAACACAATGTTATCACATAATAAGGCAAAAGGATGTATACATGCGACATGTTCAAATGTATAAAAAGATAAATATTGTGAACGTAAGTGTAAGGTCCATAATAAATAAACATATTTAAAATTTTCACATGACAAACAAGATCTCATAGATATTTTCAAGTAAGTTTCACACAAGGGACAAAGAACACACATAATATGCACACAATGTCTATCCTAGCATGCAAGAAAGTAAACAATATCAAAGGAGCAAAGGACAAGTGAAAAGTAGTCTATTCCATCTACATTTATCAATTCCATGTTATAGAAAAGTAGCATATCCATGTAGCAAACTGTAAAATATGACTAATTAAAAATATACATGTAAGATATGTAGTTTAAAATTGCACTTGAGGTCATTGATAGATATAACATGTAGAATTAGATTCCCCTAGCATAGGCACAACCACTAGGTATAATGGAATCATGCATATAAAATTATATGTATAATGTATGTCCTGCATCACACTCATATACCTTGTGAAATGAATGTGTGTATAGAAAAGGAATGTATTATCTACCAAATATGTGATAAATAACATATGTAATGAAATAACTAGCATCATATGTCATTCCCATGTCTTGATTTTTTATTTTTTGAGAATATTTTATTTTTTTATATTTTTGAAATATTTGATTTTTGTATTTATGATATAAATGTAAAGGGGATTAACATGTGATCATATAAATGGGATGACCATAGTGCATGCTTAGATCATATGGTTAAAGAGTGACTTTTTGTGAATGAAAAGTGTTATATGTGGATGCATATGAATAAAAAAAACATTGAGTACCATATCAAAACTATAATTATCAATATTTATAGAATCTTAATAAGCTAGAGAAGGTGCATAAAATGGTGAAGTCTATTATATAATTGGAGAGGATATAACTACCTATGTTCATTATGGAATATGTTGAACTATCATAGGTACTACCTTATGATGCAATGTAGGAGATTTGGATTTCTTTGAACTTGATGCAAATATTTGATATCAGGCTTATGCTTAAGAGGGTATATGTTTTTCCCTTTCAAACTAGTTGTATATAAATATTTTTTATAGGTGCCAGAATTGATTATATATTATGCTCTTGAATGGGTGAACTGAATATCTTTGTAATGCACTTTTGAGTAGGTGTTATTTATATTTTTATATTATGCTCTTTAAAACATACCATGACTATTTTTGTTGGTGGTAAAGGAGGAGGAGGAATTACCATTGAATTTAGAGGGTATCTATATTGAATACCTAAAATTGTATTTACTTGATTGCAATGTATGTGTATACACACAATATTTTTATTAACTTTACCACTTACTAAACTTTATATCTTCCAAGAACCTATTGAGTTTCAATCTTTCTAAGTGCATACCTTAAAGGGTGTACTGGGAAAGGGGTGGGCAGACCATTGGTGCTTTACAATATTGTTGTGGCTTTGTATCATTCCTACCATTTATCCAACCACTTATTATCAACTTAACATTCTCCTATGTAATTCCCTAATCCTTGTCTCCTCTCTTTCACCCTCCTTTAGTCATTTTATACCTTCATTATCCCTTCTTAAGACTAACACCTTTTTTGGCAATTTATAATATAGAGTCAATTAGGCTAACTTTGTATTCCAATTAATACTTGTTTTTATTAATTAATAATACATGGTCAATCAGGCCGTTCATTAAAATTTTAGAAAGGACTAGGGTTAGATCTACCTAATAGACACATCCATTTCATCATTTTTAAGAATTATAAGAATAAGATATATATATTATGCAATTACTTATCCACCATTATACTTGAGGAACATAGCTTAGGATTTCATAATTTCTTTGGAGATATAGATCTTGTCTTATGGAGAAGACTTTTGGATGCATTGATAGGTTGTGTAGCCTAGAGCTAATTTATCCTTGTCATCTTTACATACAACAACAACCTCTTTCAAATCACCTTGTCTAAGGGAGAGATTGAGGCTTAGCAGGTTCATCTTCAAAATTAAGTATTCCTAACTTTCTTCCTCCTTTGTAAGAATAGATAGATATACATTTGAATTTATCTTCCATGCATTAAGATTTCATATACATTGACATGAGTATATGGTCTCTATTAATATTTAATTTTAAGCTTTATTACCCCCATTTTGTGCCACAATATTTTTTGAGCACTAGATTAGATTTTACTTTACTTTTTATTAGTTTAGTGAATATGAAAACATAGGACCTAGTTATAATTATTGCATAGTTTTGCTTGACTGGAGGTGTTGGAACCCTCCCTAGTGATATTATTATGGTAAGAGGTCCCTTGGATAGGTCTAGTGGATCCATCTTGGTCATTACCCTGAATATCTAGTGTATTAACAATCATAAGTGGAAATAGAATTTATCTTCTCTAAGCTAGGATTGATTTATATATCTATTACATTTCCCATTACATACATTATGGTGAAACTAACATATACATAACCCTTGGAGGTTTTCCTTCACACCATATTTTTTATCATCTTATTATATTTTTACATATTTACATTATTGTATCAAAACTATTGGTATAGTTCTAACAGTCTGTGCATAGGTTTAACACATAAATGTATCAAAGCGACTCCATTCTAGTTGTGCAAGTCTTCACTGAACATAGGTAACTAGATTGATATGTCGACATAATATTCTTCTTTAATAATATTTTATCAACTAGGTTCACCCTGTCAACTATGCTCGTAGTGCTTATTTTTTGAAGTTAGGTTCTACCAATTAATTTGATACAATTGACTTAGTTTGTAGTATTTATTTTTAGCATACAAGGTTCTAAAAATTGTGTTGAGCTAGGTAACCTAGTTAATGCAAATTGAAAGCAACATTTGAGCATCAATGCATAATTTTTTTCAATATTAACCATATTAAATCCCACCAAGGTTCAAGTATTTCCTTTCTCTATCATTTAAATATTTTTTTTAGTTGTGTTTTCACTAGTTAGAAGTTTTTAAAACTATAACCCTATAGCTAACTAGGTCAACCTAGTCTACTTAGTTCCATAGTGTGTTTTTTGTATAAGAGACATAGTCGACCTATTCAAATCTATTCTTTAATAAATTACTTCTATAGAATGACATCAACCTAGTTGACTCTATTATATATTGTTTGCATATAGTGTCACTTTAACTAATTCTATATTATTCTTAATTAAAGAATTAACAACTATTTGCTAGTAATTAATTCACATTTCTTTTTCATCTATTTACATGTTTAGAGTAAATAACATAATCTAAATAGGTGGTTTTTCAAATTAAGGTTGTAATTACACTATTTTACTCTTTTTCACACACTACCAAATCACATAACATTGAAAACACATTTAAACACTTATCTTTCTAAGGCCTACCTACTTGGATTTCGTCACCAAGGGGGAAGCCAACTTGGTTTTCTTGCCAAGTATAAATGCGTGTCTAATGGTATATATTGACAAAGCACTCAAAACCCTTATTGATTTAAGATTATGAAGTGAGGGGATATGCCCCAATACCAAGCTAGTACCATTGCTAATACAGATCCCTTTCAGCCTAAACTACCTAAAACCAACCTTAGATTTCCTTTTAGTTCCTTCTTATAGCCAACTTTACATCACATTAAATACAAACTTTATTATAACTCAAAAATACTTAGGAATGACCACTTAGCTAGCTTTTAATCTCAAATTATTGCTTTCTCTCTGATCATTGTATTCTATATTACAAAACTTGCATTAGCCAATGTTGGTGCAAGATTTGTGTTGTGTACTCTAATCAGACCAACCATATTTCTCTGATTGATTGTATGTTTACTTTCATATGCTTAGAAATAATCTTTCCTATTTTTAGAACACTATCATCTATGTTGACATAGTCTCTCACTGATTGAATCACCTTTTCTACCTATAGTACATAGTTGACCTATTTGACTCTTTATTCTTGTTATTCAATCAAAATTTTCTCTTTATAGTACTAATTTAACCCAGTCAAATTCATACCTTTAGGATAACCTTGTTCCTTATTGGCCAACTTTGTCTTCATCCAAAGCCCTACTTTAAATTAGTATTAAGTCAACCTAGTTGAATTAGTACCTATGGGCCAACCCTATTTTGTGTTTAACCGATTCTATCTTCATTTTGTGTCCTTTTGTCTAAACATTACATAGTCGACCCTGTCAACTCTATACACCTTGGCTGATACTATTTTGTATGTGGTTATTTATTCTTATTTCATAATAATGTCATATTTTTAGCCTCCATTTAGTCAAGAACATTGAATAATTAAGGATTTAGATCAAAACCTCACTTATTTTATCATTTCAGATGAAACTATTCAATTTATTCCTTCATATTTTCCTAATCCAAAACCAATAACAACACAATGTAATATAATTAAGGTCATTCATCCTAGTAATCCTCTTACTACCAATGGTGGGAATCCTTTTGTTATAACCATAACAAGAGCACCTAGCATTATCACTTCCCAAAGCAATATGGTTGAAATCAATCCAACCAATGATCTGGATGATTCTTGATTATTGAAAGACCTTGATGATAATAAAATTTACACTCTTAACAAGAAAGTTGGCTTTACCAATACTGTTTATTCTTCTACCATACTTAGGACTACTAAAACTAATGTTGGGAATCTTCCTCCCAATACCAATGTTGGGAATCATCCACCCAATACCCCTCCTCATAAAAACACTAATACCCACCTTTAAATACTAATGCACAAATTGACACAACTCAAATACTTATACAAATAGTTCAAAAAATGAACATCATGCAAACAAATAATAACTTCTAAATGATGCACATGCAATAATATTTATTACACATGACTAGTCAACCACCTCAAGTTATCGTGTCTCAACCAAATCATAATTTGTCCCCCATCCTCTTAGAGATGCTAATGGGAATATCATCCCTCAACCTACTTTACATAATAAAACTCTTCAACATATTCAAAATGAACCCTTATCTCCATTCATTGCAACCATATGTATTAGAAACATTTCTCCAACTATCATATATGATGGGACTAAGGACCCTACTATCTTTCTCAAGTCTTTTGGTAATCTCTATAAGGAATCGGTTCAAACTAACACCTTTTCCACCACCAAGCTCTTATCCAAAAACTTTTTTGGTGATGCATTTGAATGGTACAACCAACTTCTTAGACATTCCATATTAAAACTAAAGGATTTAGTTAATGCTCTAGTGAAGGAATTCTAACATGTGACCTTCCTAAGAAATACCTTAGCCATTTCATCAATACCAAGCAACTTTTTAATGAATTTGATCACACTTTCATCAAACGATGGAATTCTATAGCTCACAAAGTAGAACATAACATGAATGATGATACTATTTTAAAACTATTTGTTATTTATCTTAAATCTCCCCTTCAATACAAAGTTCAAATATTTTCCCTTAAAACTTTATAAGAATCCTTAAACCAAGAAAAAAGGCAAGACTTTCTTATGATTCAATTTGAAAAATCTCAAAAAAATACTAAAGAACCTTTTCAATCATTTTCTCATAACATTATTTCATCAAAGCCTCCCCAACCTCAAAATCAATCATCCAATTCAACCTATTTTAACCCAACCCACCCTCCCTTGAGTTGCATTCTAATACCTTGGATAGGACTAGGTCTTCCTCATAAACACACTTTAATAGCATCATTGTCACCTTTGGTTTCTTTGGTTTTCTTACACATTACATTTGAAATTTGTTTTCATTTTGATTCCTATATATCTCTTTCATTTTTCTCTTTTTATGTCATTCTTTGCCTTACTAGCTTTATGATTATTCCACCCCCCCCCCCTAGCATTCAACTAATTGGTGTTTACATTGTGAGTTATAGTGTAATACCATGGATAGGACTAGGCTCTCCTAAAAAATTACCATATTAAAACATATTTAAATCACTTTTTTGGATGACTACTACTTTAATTTTTTCTTGTGTTAGAATCATGGTAGGTTATTATGACTTCTCTGGTGACATGAATATCCTAAGAATAGCCCCATTCTTTTCATAGCACTATTTTACCTCATTATGATCAATTACAAGCATATTCATCATTGTATCAATTATTACATAGATATATATCTTATGATCCCCATAATTCCATTATTTCTTTTCATTTAAAGTTCACATAGGTCAATCTTGAGATCCCACACTTGTGGGCAAGACTAGGATTCTTTGGGCACCTGGTCTTTAGGTCCTTTTCTCTAGTGATCAAGTGTAAGCTCTCTTATGTTTGTCACCTATTTAATTCATGTTTGGTTCTCTAAATCCATATGGAGGAGGAAGAATATAAAAATAAAAAACAAGTTAAAATATAAATCATAAAAAAGAAATAGAAGGTAATGATTAAAAGGTAAAAAAAATTTAAAAGTCAGATCACACTAAAATATGTGATATATATATTTGGCACATCTCCTATCCTAGTCAAATATTAAACTATATAATTGGCCTCATGATATAACCAATGTCCATTTAGGTGTAGTAGGCTAGTAGATGGTTATAAGGTCTCATTATATCATATACTATCTAGTGACACATACTTTATCATGCAAGTACCTAATTTTCATAGTAGATCAATGGCTCTATAAGGGGTCCTAAGGAATGGGGAACACATTGTGGGAAGGTAGATACATTTTAATTTTCATGCATATATCCTTCATGGGTTGATCTATGTACTTTAATTTTTAGCCCAAACTTTGTGTTCTTTAGTCAAAGTTTCCTAAGTCCTTGGTGTTAATAGTTATTAGAATTTCTCACTTTCCTAGTTTGTCTCATTCTTGATAAGGATGTTCACACCACCCATATGGGACCTCACATTCCTTATTTATATCATATTTTTTTTGTATTCCCCTTGTTGGATATTGCTTTTAGCTGATCACATCTACCTTATATGCCTCTTGGTTTATAGTTTGTGAGTTGCATTGTAAGACCTTGGATAGGACTAGGCCTTCCTCATAAACACCCTTACACCATTTGTTTACCACATCATCTCATCATCATACTAGTCATGTCAATAGGTGGTTGTGTTTTCTTAGATTGTGTCTTAGAACAAGCACTAAGTTTTAGTTTTCATTCTTTAGAGCTTTTGATTTTCATTTATCCATCATGTTCTTGTTTGATTTTTTTAAACTTCACTTATCGTACATATGAAATTTTACATTCTTACATGGTTCTCTTTATGCATGATTTATTCATGTTTATCTTACATCTTGACTTACATTTAATTTTCAATCATTCATATTTTTATTTATTTTTGATTTGACATGCCTATCTTACATGCCTATTTTTATTACATATATTTGTTAGAGTTTTCTTGCATTGACATTTCATTTTTCATTCATTTTTTACATGTTTCCCAACATGATTTAGTATGTTATACGTTCATTTTTGCCATTTATGTTTTACATGCTTCCCAACATGATTTAGTGTGTTCTAAATTCATTATCAATCATTTTATACTTCATTTTCCATCAATATTTTGTTTCTAACCTTGCCTTAACAAGCCTAATTCTCTAATTTGTCTAAGTAACTCATTACTACTTTAACCATCCTATGTATGCATGCATTACTTCCATTATTAGTCTTGTATCCCTAGGATTTATTAAATGCA
Organism: Torreya grandis; assembly: GCA_037957365.1. Taxonomy (NCBI): domain Eukaryota; kingdom Viridiplantae; phylum Streptophyta; class Pinopsida; order Cupressales; family Taxaceae; genus Torreya; species Torreya grandis. Next base: position 3,725,353 of record JARHVA010000231.1, on the reverse strand, counting down.
AGGATTGTACCCTCCATGCTAAAGACTAGGATGTTTGAATCCAATCATTTAGTGGAAAGGTAAGTTAAGGTATGCATATGGTATTTTTAGTTACTTTTATTTCATTTTAGCATTAATTTTTGTATGTCAGTTTTAGTTTGGTTTCATGTGTTGTTAAGTTCTTTCTTGAAGCACCATTCCCTTTTACATTCACATGAAATGTGATGAACTTTGATTGGGGCATATGTATAAACATAATATTTTTATTAACTTTACCACTTACTAACACTTTCTATCTTGTATAAACTTATCAAGTTTAAATCTCTTTGAGTGCATGCCTTAAAGGGTGCACTAGGAAATGGGTGGGTAGACCATTGGTGTTTTTAAAGATTATTATGGATTTATATAATTATTTCCATTTTTCCAACCACTTTCTATCAACATAACCTTCTCTTATGTACTTCCCTAAGCCTTATATCCTTTATTGCACCCTCCTTTTGTCATTTTATGACTTCATTATCCCTTCCTAAGCCTAAAAACCTTTTTGATAGTTTACAATACATAGTCAACTAAGTCAACTTTGTATTTTAATTGATACTTATTTTTATCAATTAACATTACATAGTCGATTGGGCTAACTCTATCAGCTAAAATTTTGAAAAGGATTAGGGTTAGATCTACCTATATAAACACATCCATTTCATCATTTTTAAGAAGGAGAAGAAGAAGATATATATCTTATGCATCTACTTATCCACCATTATAGTTGAGGAGCATAGCTTAGGGTTTCATACTATATTTGGAGATATATATCTTGTCTTATGGAGAAGTATTTTGGGTGTATTGATAGGTTGTGTAGCCTAGATCTAATTTATCCTTGTCATCCTTACCACAACAACCTCTTATGAATCACCTTGGCCAAGGGAGATATTAAAGCTCAATAGGTTCATCTTCAAAGGTAAGCATTCCTAACTTTTTTCCTCCTTTATAAGAGTAGATAAATATGCATTTTTATTTCTCTCCCATACATTAGGATTTAATATACATTAATGTGAGTATATGTATTATATGCATGTTTAATTTTAATGTTTATTACCCCTAATTTATGCCACAAACTTTGGTGAGCACTAGATTAGATTTTGATTTACTTATTATTAGTTTAGTGAATATGAAAACATAAGACCTAGTTAGGGTTATTGCATAGTTTTGCTTGTTTGGATGCTTTGAAACCCTCCCTAGTGATATTATTGTGGTAAGAGATAAATTGGATAGGTCTAGAAGATCCATCTTGGTCATGACCTTGAATATCTAATGTATCAATAATCAGAAGTGTAAGTAGGATTTATCTTCTCTGAGCTAGGATTGATTTATAGATCTATTACATTTCCCATTGGATGAAATATGTACTTGAGGAATATATTCACTATAGATGGTACTTAACATAGTTTCTATATCCAAGGGTGTCTTATAGTAAAGACCCTTGTGCTTGGTAAGACTAGAAATGGTGTTTCCACTATTGTTAAACTAACTTGGAAAGGTAACACTATATGCCCAAAGGTATTTTATGTATGTATATCACATTCTTTGACTATTCTTCATGTATCTCATAAATCTTACTCTTTATATCCAAGGTTATGAATAAGTGTCATTGTGTATTCATTTTATCTTGACCCATTATAGATCATGACACTGTGTATAATTGAACTAATTAAGAATCATAAAATTAGTTGACCACCCCACTGGAAACATAAAATTGTGTTTCATATTGATTTCCATTTATTTTTACCTTTTGATATTAAATATTTGACTCTGTATTATTATAAATATTCACACATATATTGGTTATCTTTGATATTTGTGGTTTATATTGTTGATTCTCTTTTTATATTTTTTAAATTTGAATTATATGTTCATATATCTTTGATTTGAAGCATGGTACTTTTGATTTGGTATGCATTTCTATGTAAGGCAATATGTAACTTTATCATGGACCATAGAATCTTTCATACTTGTGCTATTACTTTGAAATGTGATAATCCATTTATCGTCAAGGCGTGTATTCTTTTATCACAATGCATAATATTCATTATCTCTATGTCTTTTAATATTATGATATGTGAAAAATGTCTTTCTATTTGTGTATTCATGATGATGATGAGGATGATAGGAATTATGAGGGAGAATGATTAACTTATCATCTAATAATATATGTAAAACATCATGTGGTCCATCTTTGAATCTGTCAAAGTGAAGTGGTTGCCTCTTATGCAAATTAGGTTTATTCACATTATATGATGATTTGTAAATTGAATCTTTTACTTTATTGATTACTTTATTTTTTTCTTCCTTGATTGTAATTGTTTTCATTGATTCATTCATCCTATGAGATACTTTAATTGGACTCTATATTTTAGATGTTAAATCTGGTTCCATGATTTTATTGGTAGCTTCATTTTTGTGTGAATATGGTTGTGATTATTTTTTATTAGTAGCCTTAGGTGTTACAAAATTTATATCACATATATATTTGAAAACATCCATTTATAATTTTATAAAATAATTATACTTTTTATGCATGGATATTTATTTGAGTGGAGATAAAAGACCCATACAAAAGATGAATCGATTTTATAAATCTAAGGGTTGATAAGTTAAATAATACAGAGTAGTTTTAATCATAAAATTGAATATTTGATAGGCTCATAATTCCCATGTTTTGATCCTTGAAAGTGTTCCAATTTTAAATTAATTACCATGTGTTTTTGATAATCTTATAAGAATGCATTATCTAACTTTTTCAAATTAGGTAAGGAGCCACTACGTAAACTATAAAACCACTATGAAGCATCTCTTGTGAGACTTATATGGAAATATTTCAGTATAATATGTCCATCATTGCCTTATTATTTGAAATAAATTACATATATCCTAACTCTATTGAGTGTATTTATTATGGTGCACCACAAAACTAATCCCTACCACTCAAAATCAAATGGGATGGTAGAATCCTTTAACAAAATTTTAGGTAGAACATTAACTATGATTTGTGATATAAGGTGAAAATATTTGGATTATCAAGTCCCAATAGTACTTTGTAAATATATAATAAATTATAAGAGGCTTAACTATTCCACTCTTTTTCAACTTGTGTTTTTAAAGATGTTATTTTTCTAGTGGAATTTATGATGCCTTCCCTATATATTACACGTACTTGGTGATAGTATGAAAAATAATCATTAGATGCATTGTTTGAGGAGGTAATGGAATTATATTAAAATCACATCTTAGTCAAATTTAATAAATGGATATAGAAATAATGGTAGAAGTGTGGCATGATAATCAAATCAATGGTAATCATAATAAATGAGGTGCATGTTCTTCTCTATGGATCTAAGTACACAAATCACCCTAAAAGACTACACATTCAATGAGTGGTCCCTTTTTCATCCATGATATATTGAAAACATGTTAATTATAGTTACACACATTAGATGGAGAATTGATACCATGGAATTTTAATGGGATTAACCTTTTGCATGTGCTAGTAGAATAGACAAAGATAGAATAATGATCTACATATATACTTTTTATGAGCTAACAATTTTTTAAAAAAAAATTATAAGTTACAATTGTAAAACAAAGAAAGAAATAAAACTAAGAATGTGCATGGGTTTGAAAGAAATAAGTGGCACATGATTATGCTACACAAAAATATAAGTACATCCAAAATATAAGTGATAAGTATATTTTTAATATAGAGTGAGCTCACATGGGAATTTGAAGAATTCCAAGGAAAAATTATTATGTTGAATGACCATCCACATAAAAAAGAATCGGGTAGGATAGAGATAATGGATGTGTGGGCATAAATGACTAATTATATGAGTACATGAGGCTTTTGAGGCACAAGGGCACAAAAACATTGAGATGTGAAACACCTAGAAACACATGAAAGAAGAGGAGTATGTATCATATAAAGTAATTAGTGCATTTATGATGTCACCAAGTGAAAATATGCATGTACAAATTATCAATTAAAAAATTATCATTTAAAAAAGAATACAAAATGGTGACCATCATTAGGGAAACAAATGTCAAAGAGTAGGTATAAATTGACCTTGGGGTTTTAAAACATCATTAGTGCACTTTGAATTGGATGAGATGATATAAAGAAAAAGAAATATGAAGCATAAAAAATACTAGGGAACACTAAAATGAGGATAAAATTACAATTTTTTCACATTTTGGAGGAAATAAACTAGTGAAAAACATGATGGCAAAACATGGGTAGTGAATTTTAAACTAGGAGAAGATGAATTTGGCCATATGGAGAAAAAAATCACTTATCAGGACCACAAATCCCATTATAGGGCATAATAAGATTCAATATAAGGGAGATTTATAGTGAATGGATAAATTTTCCAAGTGAGGGTTGTTTAAAACACTAAAGTATGGAAAATGTCATTAAAATGCAAGGTAGTGGCCATAATGACCAAAAAAGGTTGAAAAGTAGAGGGTTTTTGACCATAATGAGGTGACACATATGTAATATGAGAATAATCTAAGGAAAAAATAGTAATAAAGGTCAGGAACCACTCAAATCCCCATCTTATGGAAATACCAAGCATTTAGTTCCTTGAAACTTGCTTGTATAAGGAAAATTGGATCTTAAAGGTTGGAGATTGTATAATTTAAGACTTTAACCACAATCAAAAAAGAAATGATAAATATTTGAGAGAGGAATACCTCATTGAGGTAAGATAAGTAGGCATAGATGGATTGTTGGTCTCTGATGCGATGGTAAAACTTTCCATAATAGATAATAATATGTTTAAGATTTATGAGCTGCAATAATTTACTTATTTAAGTGAAAAATTAATATTTATGCCTAAAGAAGGTGATGGGAATACCAAGTACATGATCATATATCAAAAAATCATTGGTATACATGATAAATGTTAATGAAAATTTCAAGTTATTAAAAAATAAGAAGGAAAATTCCACCTTTCCTATACAAAACTTGAAAGTGTAGACACATAAATTTGGTATTAGACACTTGATAATTTTATTTTTGACCTATCCTTAACATACATGACTTGTGCATGCATATATGACTCTTCTCACATTCTCTCCTAGCCATTAATATACCTATGGGATTGAGCTTTAAGATTTTCTATCATTCATATACAATATATCCATAGTCAGTGCCTAATTTTTTTATTATCCTAAGCAGATATTTGTCATATTCTAGATCATTTTTTCCTCTATCCTGGATATTTATGGAAATATTTGGATGCATTTGGATACCAATATCATCAAATTTCATTGGAGACATTTATGATGTCCTTAATGTCTATATTTTAAATTCAAACCGTTACCTTGGGTTGACCCAAACATTTCACATGTTAGTTATGAAGGGAAATTAACTAAAGAGTCTCCTATATATACACATCAATCCTAAACCTACTCCCATCTAGCACTGACTTTAAGATCACTCTAAAAACTATTTGCATATTGAGGAATACATTTTCACATACTCAAGGAACTATCCTAAGCCATCTAAATATGAAATCCACTTAAAAGAATATTCACTAAGTTAAGTCTGAACACATAAATTAAGGTAAAATTACATATTTTCAAGTGTCAAAATCCACATAGGTTGCATAAATTCTAGTGGATCACTATTTATCACACACATATATAGGTGGATAACTACATGTGGTTTGAGCCCTCTTTGAATTATTAAATTTTGAGAAATTATTAGCCACTCAATGAGGTGCAGTTGGGGTTGTCCAACCCATATTTTCAACCCCATTTTTGGGACAAGAAAGTGTCAAAAATGGAGCTAGGATTTCAAGGTGAAGGGAAGACAAATATGAATTTGCACATAGGAAAGAGTACATGAAACTACATAGGCCATCTTGATAATTAGGCATAGTGACCTATGGTGGAACAAACTAGTAAAAATATAAGAGACATATGTGGAAAAAAAACAAATTCAATAATTATAGACATATGAACATTAAAAATAGCATCATGGTAGATTTTGATAGTTATTCCCATGTTCTGACTAACCACAGATCCATTGATGATTATTTATGATGACTATACACATATAGAGACATTAAAATAATAGTGAAAAAATTAAATACCCTATCCTCTTGTAATCTATAAATTTTTAAAGATTAATATCAATATACTATTTTAGACTTAGATTTACATAATGTATGTTATATCTTATACAATTTAAATATTCAATAGTTTGGATTGTTTTGATCATTAATACAAAATAAGTCAAAACATTTTGGTGAACCCAATCTTTCTTTCAAGTGTAGAAAAACTTAGGTTTCCATTAGAGTTTCATCCTTCATTCTTAGGGTTTTATATTTATGTGTTAGGGTTTCAAATATATATTTTATTTCCCTTCATTCACATAAATAAATCATGGCTATAGTCGATACACATTAGTTTATAATTTATAATTCAAGCTATGGTTGTCATAATTACATGTTACTTTCTTAAAATCTATAATAAATTTCACAACCATGTAATGAAATGGGTCAAACTATTGTGAAATAAAACTAATGATGGAATTAATGATTAATTATTATCTCTCCTTAGTAACTTATATTTTATAAATAATTAATCTAAGATGCTTCTGATAACTACTCAATGTTAAAGGGCATGTATGACTCCTTTTATTCATCCTCCTCCTAGATGTCAGTGTGGTGATAACTACCATCCTACCCCCATTATTTACCCTAGGACTATATTGTATTTTGTGGTCCATTGTATCAAAACACAAAGAGGTAGGGTGCCTCATCCTATGTTGTAGAATGAAGGTGGTCAAAATGGTCATCCTCATTCCCCTCCACCTCCCAAGATATGAACCAATATAACTAAAGGATATGATATCATCAACCAATTTAAGATTATGTAAGCTAATATCTCCATAACATATTTAATGAAGAGGTCAAATATATACAAGGATATTCTATGTGTCTTTGCATGATACAAATTTAATAAATGATGTGAAACTCAATAATTTTGCATCTATTTTAAACACATTGAAGAGAAGTGAAGATGTTATTTCATTTTAGGAAGACTATTTTCCCACAAAACATAAAATAAATAAAAATATTCTATTATCCATTCAAGTGAAAGTTTTATAAATTAAGTAGGTCTTAGAGGATAATGGTTCAATGTTGAATATTTATAGCATAACATACCTAAAAACATTAGGTAGCAACATGTATGTTATTAAAAAACAAAGAAATAATATAATGGGATTTGATGATATCACTTATCAAGTGATTGGTATAATCACATTGGATGTGACAATAGGACCTAAGACATTAATTACTATGTTTCAAGTTATGCCAAATAATTTACATTATAACTTAGTCTTGAGTAGACCATGGATCCATGCTATGGAAGCAATACCATATACATTACATCAATGCTTGAAATTTATTAAAAAACATGTTTTCATACATGTCTTGAATACAATGATCCATTTAATTATTCTAGCATTGTGTAACCTCATGAGGATGTAATACACTATTATATATTGTTCATTATTCCATAATACCTCCATCATAAATAATCCTACCGAAGAAAATACATATTTATTAGGTTGGAGAATCAAGTAAAGTTAATAAGGAAATAATTGAAAATATATCAATAAATCAAGATACAATAAAGGAATCATTAATATTATTGAACTATAAAAAGATAAGGTTCCATATCTCCATTTTTTGGTGAATTCAAGGAAACATATTAGATATTTATAAAAGGTGATAGTGATAATGATGAGAATGAATCCCAACAAACAGATGAATATTTGTATCATCTATATTATACACCCATTGATCTAGAATAGTATCAAGATGATTCATAAATGGTGAGCACTATTAAATTAGATAAAGGAAATACATCTCTCCAAGACACTCATGAAGATATTATTTTAACTTATTTTAGATTAATGGATCTTACTAAGCTAGAACTCTTAATATTTAGATTGTATGAAGTATATATAAATTACGAAAATATGAATGTAAAATAAGATGTTAAATTTCAATTATAAAATATATAAATGACCTAACCAATTAAGATACTTATCTTATTTTTATTATGTTCTGGTCTATGATAGTGTATAATTATTAGAAAGGCATGAAACTAGATCTGGAGTTGCTTAGATCTAGAAACTAAGTGTTTTAACCTACTTGGATGAATCCAAGAATTCTTGGATGCCTATGGTAACCATAGGTTTTTTATGTTTATCAAATCTATCCCTATGAGAAGTTACAAATTATTTTATCATATATCATTACACCTTCCTACAAACTAGTGTTTAGTGCAAATTTAGATGTTTACTCTCATGCACAAGTCAAAAATTATGTCTCTTTCACCTTCAAACCCTAGATACATTTTTGAAAATATATTTTCCTATAAAATGGGTTATAAGGATGGGTTTAACTAACCCTAACCACTACCCAATGAGTATATAATCACTTCTTACAATTAAAATACTCCAAAGAGGGATTAAACCACATGTAATTCACCCACATAGGTGTATGTGTGCAATAATGATCCACTAGTATGGATGAAACCTCTAACTTAGATTTTGACACTTGAAAATATGAAAAATTGACATGGTTTTAGGTACTTCAAACTTGGTTAGGTCCTACTCCTTGTGGATGGTTTCTAATATTGAATATTTAGGTTAGTTCCTCATAATTTGCTAGTTCCCTATGATCATTAGATGCTTTCTTGATAAGTACTATATAGGTAAAGGCTTAAGATTGATGTGTTTAAATAGGTGATTATTTTGGTAGCTTACCTTGCATATACATGAGAAACATGTAGATAAAACCATTTGAAAGATTTAAATTTATCAAAGTGACTATTACAAGGTGCACTGATAGATCAAGTATAGGTGGATGAAACTAGAAGGAGGATTCATCTAGCTATGATTGAAGTTATCCAAGGTACAATAAATAGTTTTATTATAATTAGGAAGAGTCTACTTATAATAATATGTAGTTTAGGTATAGACTAAGTAATTTTTGTAGGTGATTGATAACAAATCAAGAAGGTTGGGGCCATAGATAAGTGAATGGATAGGAAGGAGTGTGTACACACAAGCCATGTATGGTAAAGATAAACAAATATTATCATTTTAAAGTGTCTAATACCAACTTTGTGTCTAAAAATTACCCCTTTAATTATAGTATTGAAAATACTAGAGTAAAAGGATAAAGTAATAAATTTGGTACCTTCATGAAATTATATATATATATATATATATATTAAGAAATTAATCTGAGTATTCATCTTGTTCCATGCAAACCTGAAATGAAACATGGAATAATCAATTTATATATATGATAAGAAATATGAACCAAACTAGATTACTAGAATATTTTAAATTTTAAAAGCAAGAAATGAATATAAATTAGGTATATAACCCAATTTACCTTCTAAAATATTATAAACTAGGGTGGTTATGGCCCAAGACAAATGCCATTAAGTAAAACTTGGGTTGCAAAGATCAATACCTCAAGCCACATGAATATGGATAGGTTACTGTGAATTTTAATGACACAAAAAATTTGATTAAATTACTCAATAAAAAATATAAATAACCTATAATACGTTCAATATGCAAAATGTGGAGCTCCATACTAGCCTCATATGTAAATCTAAATAGACTGAATCAACTAGTGTAGACAAAATTTAGATTTAGAATGTTATCTTTGTTACCATTTTCAATTATATAAAAGTGCATGCATGATCAACATTCATGCCCTATAATATTATCTAAATTATTGGAGATTTTTTAGTGGTGTCATGCTGGTATCATGGAGGTGTCCTGGTGAGCAGATGAAGTGCTTTGATAGCCTAAGTAACAATGAGAAAGTGTGCAATGTGCTTGTTTTAGTGTGCTTGAAGTTGGCTTGGTTAATTTTTAGTTTTAGCATGGATAGAGATGTTCAAGGGTGAGTATGGAGTATTGATAATTTGAAATGGGTCCTATAATATGTTTTATATGATTTTAGAGCTTGTGTTCATAAGTGGAATTCATCTGGTAGTCCATAATTTCTATCTAGATATTTTGGGTCTAGTGGCAAAAAATTTGAGTAGGTAGTTTGTTGACATCACCATTGCCATGTGTGGATGAGTTAGGGGGAGTTGGTCTTATGGTTTTGATCACATTAGTCCTTAGTTTTTATGTGCTAAATCTAAGGTCATGTGCCTAAATTTAGTCAAAGACATGTGGGTGAAAATTTTGGCTCTTAGGCATTTTTGATAATGAATAGAGCCAAGTAAGCATGTTGATGATGTTCGCATTTGCATGCATGGAGGTTTCAAGAGGAAATGATCAGATTGGTTTGTTTATTATTATTCCTAGTTATTATGTACTAAATCTTAGGTCATGTTCCTAAACATGACAAAATATATGCAAGTGCAAATTTGGGCTCCTAGGCAGTTTGACATTGTTTTCCCATAGCCAAATTTGAATGAGGCAAGGAAGAGCTGAGTAAGTAGTTTGGTGATGGAATATATTACACATGTGGATGTTTTAGAATAAGAAGATCATATGGGTTTGTTTAGTTTTGTGTCTAATTACTCTATGATAAATTTTAGATCATGCACCAAAGCACGTCAAAAGTTATGCATGTGAAAATTTGGCCTTCCAAACAAGTTTTTAACATAGTTGGCTTTGCGGCAAAAAAATTTGAGTGAGAATTTCAGGGTAATTATATCTTGCACATGTAAAGGCTTCAAGATTAGTATGACATATGGTTGGATTCTCCTATATGAGGAGATCATATGGTCCAAATTTGAGATCATACGAGTGAGCATGGTAAAAGTTATTAAGGTTTAAAGTTAGATTTTTAGATATATTACAATGGCCCTTGTAGTCTATTTTTCATGAGTTAAAGATCAGGACTAAATGGAGATATAACGGTTCATGGGAAATCAAAAAAATTGATCTAATAGTGTATGTCAAGTCAAAAAGGTCAAAGTGTTCAGTGTTTAACAAAGTTAAAGATAGAGCTCCTTATAAAAGGATCAATGGGGTGTGTTCATTTCAAGGTCTTAGGAAGTAGTGAGATGAGGAAAAGTGCTTGATGGTTAAATGGCATAAGTGCTTAGGAGGCATACAAGAGTTCCAAGTGTCATGGTCATAGAGGTTATAAGCAAAATCAAATGGTGAGTACTATAAGATAAAGACTTGATAATCCATAGATATTGATGGAGCATGTTGAGTCAGTGTTTCAAGATTTCATGAGATGAGGTCAACTATCCAAGGTTTAACTATGACCATTTGAATTTGAATATTTTAATTTTTTAAAGGAAAAAAACTATTTCTCTATATTTTATCCATAACATTTGATCCAATATGAATTTGAAGGTGATATAAAAACAAAAGTTGAAGAGGACTCCATGATGAATCTAATGAACCTAGTTAGAAGTTCTAAATGTATGTACAGTTAAATATATTAAGGTTAAAATTTTACTGTGTTAAACATGCATCTATTAAGAACTTGAGAAGGATGTTTGAGATTATGTTGATGTTGTTTCGATGTTTCACGGTGAATTAGATATTGGGGAGTGTTGTAGACTATATAAGGATGCTCTATGTGCATTATGAAGGATTGATCAATCATATGCAATATGAACAAAGGCTTAGAAGGTGATTGTGTGTTTGCTCATAATGACTGTGTGCATAGAATATTGTTTAAGTGATTTATGCTTAATTAGAAGGGTATTGTGATGGATATGGACACTTAAGGAGACCTATAGATCATGTGGCATGGGTTCATGAGTTGTAAATGTGTTCTTGTGTTTTTGTGTTCTTAGTTTGCTCAGATAAGTATCAAAGAGTTGAATGGGTCTCCATAGGACCTAAAAGTGACTTAGGCCTATTTGAAAGTGGATTGTGCTTAAGTGTGACCCATGAGAGATGCCTTAAGGGTGAAGGCATGTGTTGTGGCTAATAGAAAATATTTTGATATTTTTAATTCATGATTGTTATAAAAATAGTGAAACCAAATGTGTTGGTTTTTAGATGAAGGTGTTTTTAAATAGATTTGAGATATATTTGTGTAAGGTTTGTGTGAGGAGTATGCATTAAAGTAAATAAATAAGGATAGGTAGTGTGCATATTGGTTGAGTTAATGAGCAGAATAGCTTATTAACTATGTGTATGACTTGTAGGTCATGTTACTAATGTCATAATGGTGCTCTTATAGTTTGAGGCTATGTGAAGAGGTCTAAGTGTGCATATGAGGATAGTTTGAGTGTAGAAGGAAAGAGATTATGACATGCCTATGTGAGAGGCCTATTTGAGATAGAGAGAAAGTTTGTGTAGGGGTTAGAAAATAGAGATCCATCATCAGGTGTTGAGGACATAAGTTCTAAGGTGGAAGTGTTCAAAGGAGGGTCTAAAGGACTTGATCTTTCTTAGGGGTAGTTACTCCTTGTGAAACAAGTGTTTCATTAAAGGCCTTTGGTTAGGAGGACATGCTCAAGGTTTGTCAGTCTAAATGAGTTCACTAGTCTCTTATTTGTAATTTCTTATAGGATAGTAGTCCATGTGTTATTATCTTGAGAGTGGGTTTTATTCCCTATGAGGGTTTCCCATAAGAACTATGTGTTATGTGTTTGATCTTGTGTATTTATTCAATGAATGAGCTCTATTGTTTATGTTTCTTGATGAAGTTAATATATATTAATTTTTTAATAGTTTCAAAGGACTAAAATTGAAATTAAAATATCTAGACTCACTAATTCACCCCCCGTCTTAGTGATTATACCTCTAACAATTGGTATTAGAGAAGATATTTTGGTAAAGGCTTGACAACTTGAAGGTGATCCAAGGTAAAATATGCGTAGTCATCAAGGAGGTTATCTACTAAGCAAACATCAATGTTCAATGGATCTAATTATGTATTTTGGAGTGCAAGAATGAGGACATACATTATGTCTCTAGGGTTTGATGTATGGAAATATTTTTGGGATGGTTATGTTATTCATAATACTCCTCCATCTAGTACTACAAACAAGAAACTATTTGAGAACAACTCTAAGGCAATAAATGCCATCACTTGTGGTCTGAAAGAGACTAGGTTCACCAAGGTAATCCATTGAAAATATGCTAAAGAGATATGGGAAAAAATGAAGATTATTTATGAAAGTGATTCAAAGGTCAAACTTGCTAAGTTACAGACTCATAAAAGGTAATTTGAAAGTCTCATGATGAAGGAAAAATATTCTATGGCATCCTTTTTACAGAGAGTTGATGAGATTGTGAAGATCATTAGAGGTCTTAGAGAGAACCTTAAAGAGGCTAATATTTTTCAAAAAGTATTAAGGTCTTTATCCCCCAAGTTTGATCTAAAAGTATCTAATATAGAAGAAATTCATGATCTTACTCAGTTGAAGATGGATCAATTGCATGGCACCCTTATTACCTTTGAGATGAGGAAGAATGATGATATACCACCAAAGAAAGAAGCAAAATTGAAGATAAAGATGAAGTAAAAGAAGAAGTTCCAAGGTAAGGAAAACCAAATAGGATGACATTTATGATATAGATGAGGATGAACTAATTATTTTGATTTCAAGGAAATTGAGAACATGTTTAGGCAAGTATGAAGGTAAACTACCCCTCAAATGCTTCAATTATGATGAGATAGGACATTTTGCTAACAAGTGCCCTCATAAGTATAAGAAGGATGATGATAAAGAGCATGATCAAGGCCATGATGATGGAAAGAGATCATTCAGGTCTGATAAAATTAAAAAGGGATTCAGAAGGTTTGATGATAATAAGTACTTTAAGTATAAGAAGAGTCTCTACACCAAATAATCTTGTAGCTCATCAATTGAGATTGAAGTTAGTGAGTCTAAGTATGATCATGAAGATGATGGTCCCATTGAAGATGAAGCCTTGTTCATGGTTGAGGAAGGTAGTTGCTCACATCAAAAGGAGCCTACTTGTAGTTTTTTAGATGATGATGAAGATGAGGTGGACTATGAGACTACATTGATAAATGCTCTTGAAGAACTAAAGATTGAGAAAAAGATAAACAAGAAGATGAAGTCTAAACTCAAAGAATATGATGAGAAATTTAGTGTATTTAAGGCAAGAATGAATTAAGATGCCAAGGAACATGAAGATATGGTCAAGCATCTCAGTTGTCAATTAGAAGTCCTATTTACAAGCTTTAAAGCTAAAGAAGATGAGTGTTCAAGGTATGTAATTGAAAATGAGTCATTGAGATCTAAGTTAGAGAATACACCTAGTAAGGTAATTTAATTTTTAAGATTTGAAAAGATCTCACGTGATCCATAAAATATTCTAAATGATCAAAAGCAAGCAAGTGATAAGACTAGTCTTGAATACAAAGAAGAACTAGATACTGTAACTCAAGACAAGATGAAGATTAATGTAAACAAGGATAATCAAATTTGAAGAAAAATCATTAGAAAAGGAATAAAGGTGTTGGTAGAATGAAGATAGATCAAATTAAACAACCAAATTCCATGAGGTATGCAAGTTTTAATTGTTACTATTATACATGTAATCAATTTGGTCATAGGGATAGAGAATGTAAGAGACCTATTAGGAATGAGTTTGCATGGGACTATGATAGGGGTCACCAATCAAAAGATGTGATCAAGGTTAAGTGTTTTTATTGTCTTAATGAAGGATACTTTGATAATCATTATCCAAATAAGGAAATGCAAGGTAAGTATTCTTCAAAAAAAGTAGTTTGTTTTAGTTGTCATGACTTTGGACACATTGATAGTTTTTATCCAAACAAGGTAAGACAAGCTAAGTTTCCATCAAGGAGTATGGTTTACTAATTTTATGAATAGATAGTTCACATTACTATATTCTACAAGCAAAATCATACAAGATTAAATAGGTTTTATCAGGCTCCTAGAGTGCAATATACAAGGCAAGTGAACTCATGGAGACCAAAGGTGGTAAGTAGGAATTATGATGAGTCTGAAGGTCCAAGTAATCCATTTTCTATGGTGTAGAATGATATATATGTTGAAGAGTGCCAAGAGCTCTTGTTGACTACTCATATTGTGAATGAAGAGACCAAGCTCAAGGAGAAGACCAAGGTTCTCATTGAGGCTAGTTCTGAGGTAAGTATGGATCTAAATGAACATTATGATATTTTCAAACATGTATCATTTAAAGAAAATAATTTGTTAGTACTTAGTGATGAGATTATAAGCTATAAGGTTGATTCTTTAGATGAAAAGGTATGTCAAGATTTCACAGTTGTTCCATATGTTGTCAATTTTATCTTAGAAGAGAAGGAGAGTGATATAAAAAAGGAACTAGTTTTCATAGTTTAGACTAAAGAGAAGAAAAAAAGTAAGATATTTTTTAGCTACAAGAGGATTCTAGTAGTTATTGAGGATATGTGGGCCACTCCTGGCTTCACTTTGTTTTAGAGCATTGTGGTGCAAAGGATGTCTCTGTCTATGCTTCTTAAGAGACTCCTTTTAATGGAGAAGCAAGTGTTGTTGTGGTGGTCTTTAGAAGGTCCTAGAAGGATAGATATGAGTGTTTTTAATTATATTAGGTATGTATAGGTGGAATATATGTTGTGATAATGTCATGTTGTTGATAGTTATATATGGTTAGTCTACAGGGTCAAAATGGGTGTTTCTATGTGGCATAATGAGATTGATGCAATGTCAAGATAATATTTTTTCATAGAAAGGTATGTTGACCTTATTATATCATGCTCCAAGTGGTTTTATGGTCTGAAGGTTTGTTAAAGTCAAATTGATATTTTTGTTTGCTCTTGGGTTTCCTAGTTTGTGCTTAAGAGTATGTAGGCCCTAAAATAGGTTATAGGAAGAAAATTTTCTAAATGATGTGGAAGCAAAAATCTTCATCTAGAAGTGTGTAATGGATATCTCCATGTATGCAAAAAGTTTCAATAGTGTGAATTGAAATGAAGGTATTGTGTTGACCTTGTTTGTTTTTTAGATTCTAGGGTTTTGGGATCTGCTAGAAAAGTGGTTTGCCTTATAAGTTAAGGTCTAAGGCTTATTAATAGGTTTAATAGGCCAAATGGGTTTTAAAATGCTTCACATAGATCTGAAGTTTTGTGGTTTTCAAATTATTCATTTTTTTTCAAAATGGAGTCCTAATTGGCTAGTAGGTTTATGAAATAAGTATATTACACAGAATGATATAAGTGATAAAAATTGGGTTACTTGAGGGAGCATATGAGAGTTCTCTAGATATGAATTTTTAGGTCTTGATGGTGTGTCTACAAAAAGTTATGGACTCTGCAAGTTCTAGGTAGGGCTACAAGGAGACTAGATAGGCCTAGTAAGAAGAAGAGTGTTTTTTAGATCAATGTTTCCAAAAGATAAAGGCATGAGTATTTATAGGTGAGTTTCCAGGTTGTTTTAGATCATGTTTCCTATTTAGTGTATGGCACTGGTGGTCTTTGAAGTGGTTGAGAGAGAAGGATAGTAATCATGTATGGTGGTTCCTTATGGTGTATAGAGATCTAAAGATGCTCAAGTGGTGAAATGGCTTAGAAATCTTAGTGGGATTCCCTCTTAGAAGTTTCTTGGTAAGGTCCATTAGATTTTAGTTATTTTATGTGTTATTTCTTCATTAGTTACAGTGCTTGATTGAAGAGAGTGTTGGCATGGAACAAGAGGAAGGTGTCAAGGCAAGAAGAGATAGGCTCAAGGTAAATCAGAGTTTTAATCATATTTCTAAGATGGTCCTTTCCTATTGATAGTATTTTTAGGTCCTCAGGATTAGTTGGTGCCCACTTTGTCATTATGTCAAAGGGGGAGAAAGTTCTTATTGTGAGAGTGCTTGAGGAGAGAGAAGGTGAGCTAAATGATGTTTGTTGACATCAATGACAAAGGGGGAGATTGTTAGAGAGTTTTTAGTGATTTCATGGTGATATCATGGAGGTGTCCTAGTGAGTGGATGAAATTATTTGATAGCCTAAGTAATAATGACAAAGTGTGTAATGTGTTTGTTCTAGTGTACTTGAAGTTGGCTTGGTTGATATTCAGTTTTGGCATGGCTAGAGATGTTTAGGGATGAGTATGGAGTATTAATCATGTGTAATGGGTCCTATAAGATGTTTTATATGATTGGAGAGATTGTGTGCATAAGTGGAATTAATTTGGTAGTCTATAGTTTTCATCTATATAGTTTGGATCTAGTGGCAGAAAATTTGAGTAGGTAGTTTGATAAAATCACTATTACCACATGTGGATGAGTCAGGGGGATTTGGTCATATGGTTGTGATCAATTTATTCCATATTTGATATGTGATAAATCTTAGGTCATACACCTAAATGCATTTAAATATATTTGGGTACAAAGTTGGGCTCTCAGGGATTTTTGATAGTGTTTTCTATGTTCAAATAGAGTCAAGTAAACATGTTGATGATGTCAGCATTCACATGCATGGAAGTTTTAGGATGAAATGATCACATAGGTCTATTTAGTATTATGCCTAGTTCTTATGTGCTAAATCTTAGTTCATGCACTTAATCATGACAAAATATATGCAAGTGCAAAGTTGGGCTCCTAGGCAGTTCGACATTATTTTCCCATACTTTGCCAAATTTGCCTGAGGCAAGGAAGAGCCGAGTAAGAAATTTGGTTATGGAATATCTCACATGTGTGGATGTTTTAGAACAAGATGATCATATGGGTTTATTTAGTTTTGAGTATTTGATTTTTTCTAAATTTAAAATCATGCATCAAAGCACATCAAAAGTTATGCATGTGTAAAGTTGGCCTTCTAGATAAGTTTTTGACATAGTAGGCTTTGTGGCATAAAAAATTGAGTGAGAATTTTAAGGGAATTATATCTCATATATGTGAAGGATTCAAGAGTAGTTTGAAACATGGTTGTATTCTATTATGTGAGGAGATCATATGGTCTAAATTTGAGATCATGCAAGTGAGTGTGGTAAAAGTTATTAAGGTTCAAAGTTGGATTCTTAGACAAATTACCATGGTCCCCATACTTAGTCTATTTGCACGAGTTAAAGATCATGACCAAATGGAGATATAATCGTTCATGGGTGATTATACATATTGATCTAATGGTGTATTTCAATTCAAAGAGGTCAAGTGTTCAGTGTTTAATAAAGTTAAATATTGAGCTCCTTACAAAAGGATCAATGGGGAATGTTCATTCCAAGGTCTCAGGAAGTAATGACATGACAAGTGCTTGATGGTTAAATGACATAAGTGCTCAAGAGGTACACAAGGGTGCCAAGTGTCATGATCATGGGGTTTCTAAGCAAGATTGAATAGTGAGTGCTATAAGATAAAGACTTGACTAATTCATAGAGATTGATGGAACATGTTGAGTCAGTGTTTCAAGATTGCATGAGATGAGGTCAACTATCCAAGTTTTGATTGTGACCATTTGAATTTGAATATTTGAATTTTGTAAAGTAAAAAAACCAATGCTCTATATTTTTCCCATAATTCAAAGGTGCTATAAAAAGAAAAGTTGAAGAGGACTCCATATCACATCTAATGAACTTGGTTAAAAGGTCTGAATGTACATACAATAAAATATATTAATGTTCAAATTTGACTGTGTTTGATGTTTATCTGTTAAGAACTTGGGAAGGATGTTTGAGCTTGTGTTGATATTGTTTTGATGTTTCATGATGAATTGGATACTAGGAAGTGTTGTAGACTTTATAAATATGCTCTATGTGCATTATGAAGGATTGATCAATCATATGCAGTGTGAACAAAGGCCTAGAAAGTGACTATATGTTCGATCATAATGATTGTGTGCATAGAATATTGTTTAAGTGATTTGTGCTTAAGCAAAAGGGTACTGTGATGGATATGGAAACTTAAGGAGGACCTATAGATCATGAGGCATGGGTTTATGAGTTGGAAAAGTTTTATCATGTCCTTAATTTGCTTAGAGAAGTGTCAAAGAGCTGAATGGGTCTCCATAGTACCTAAAAGTGACTTAGGCCTTTTTGAAAGTGGATTGTACTTAAGTGTGACCTATGAGAGATGCCTTAAGGGTGAAGGCATGTGTTGTGGCTAACAAAAAATATTGTGATCTTGTTAATTCATGATTTATCTATATATAGTGAAACCAAATGTGTTGGTTTCTAGATGAAGGTGTGTTGAAATATATTTGAGAGAGACTTATGCAAGGTTTGTGTGTGGAGTATGCATTAAAGTGAAGAAGGATAGGTAGTATGCCTATTGGTTGAGTTAATGTATAGAATAGTTTTTTGACTATGTGTATGACCTTTAGGTCATGTTCTTAATGTTAGAATAGTGTTTTTGTAATTTGAGGATATATGAAGAGGTCTAAAGTGTGCATATGAGGACAGTTTGAGTGAAGAAGGAAAGATATTGTGACATGCCTATGTGAGAGGCCTATTTGAGATAGAGAGAAAGATTATGTATGGGTTAGAAAATAGAGATCCATCATCAAGTGTTGAAGACATCAATTCTAAGGTGGAGGTGTTAAAAGTAGGGTCTAAAGGACTTGATTTTCCTTAAGGGAAGTTTCTCCTTATGAAACAAGTGTTTCACTAAAGACCTTTGGTCAAGAGGACATGATCAAAGTTTTCTAGTCTAAAGGAGTTGACTAGTCTCCTATTTGTAATTTATTATAGGACAGTAGTCCATGTGTTTCAGGCTTGAGAGTGTATTTTATTCTCTATGAGATTTTCCCATAGGAACTATGTGTTATGTGTTTGATCTTGTGTATGCATTGAATCAATGAGATCTACTATTTATGTTTATTAATCAAGTTGATATATGTTGATTGTTTAATAGTTTGAAAGGAATGCAATTGAAATTAAAATATCTGGGCTCAGTGATTCACCCCCCTCTCAGTGATTTTACCTCTAAAATAAATTTACCAAATGATATAAAAATCCATAAATATATATGTCACTCTACCCCAATATGATAAATATGTCATATAATTAGATAATTGTGTTCATCTAAAATCTATCACCTGTCACTCATATACCTATAAGAAGTCTACATATGCCTAAAAAACTATCTCATAATTTGAAATGACATGATAATTTGGCCCAATTTGAACCATCTTAATCATGTAATTTGCCCTATAATATGAATTATCTATGCATGGAGGCTTAAATATCTATGACAAGCCTACTAGTATGTGACCCATTTGAGGTGAAGGATATAGCCTATGAATCACTAATCTCAAAAGAAAAGAGTTATACACATTGCGTTATATCTAAATATGTAATAATGTGATAAAATGAGGATAATATGTCATCATAACAATATTATATCATTAAAACATATATGAAACATGTATCTTGAGGCATATGATACATATCTCAAGATGGTTATAAAATTTATACACATAATATTAGTAGTCAATATAGATATAATAAATTGATAGTGACCTACACATAATGATTCATGATATGAATCATGTCATCCAACACAAATGTAAAAGTGTGTGATATGGAACATGACACCATGAGCTTAGAAAATAATTGTTTACACACAATGTCATGGTCATGATGAACACAATCAATCATAAAATCCCATGCAATATCACTTAATGTCACATAGAATAAGAGTCACACATAGTGCACTCAATTAACATACAATGAAACACAAGGAAAGAGTTATACACATAAAAATTGATGTCACAAACAAGGAAAGAGCCACATATAATGAGCAATCAATGTTATACAAGGCAAGAGATGCACACAATGTAATACTTAAGGATCACACCATGTAATTTAAAAGGGTGGTCATGTGTGAATGCATGTAGTTTAACACACAATGATCACACAATGTAATATAGAATATATACAAATATTCATAAAATAATCCAAGATAGTCTTTATTATCAATGTATGGAATCATCGTACATGATAAAATAAAGTGTCCATATAGAACTATAAGTAGTATAAATAATGGAAAGACATGTAATTAGTATAAATAGCTCTATATGATCAATATAATGGTAATATAAATATTTAACCTATATAAATATACTAAAAATTCCCCTAGTGTAGGCATGCCCCCAATGTATGAAGGGTAGCCCCTAGATGTAGGAATGTCCCACATCTAAATTTCTGTGTCATATTTAACCTATATGTCTTGCATCCCACTCATGTAAATTGTGAAACACATGAATATAAAAACATGGATATTTAATCTCAAAAATATGATAAATAACATAAATGAATCATGTAAACTATCAACACACATCAAGCATAGTCCTAATTTTTTATGTTTTCTTGTTTTTAATATATTTTTTAGTAATATTATTTTCCTACTAACCAATGATCCCATCAATGGAATGTTTACACGTATATCATGAATCAATCATATATGTATAAGAATATGAAAAATGGTCTCGCATTTTAATATATTTGTCATTATAATCATGACTCGTATGATGTTGATTATATTGTGTAACTCTAGTAACCATAGTATCCTATGGAATATATTATATAATATAATAATATGCTCATGTTCTCTATTGAAAATTATATTTATTTGTAAAACTATCTTATGGTATGGTGGAGTAAGTGATGGTTGTTATGCAACTTATATATACCTATGATATAATGGGAATTGATGCATTGGTAATGTAGGAAGGTCAATTACCTTTCTCTAAACTTACTTCATACAATGAACATTAATAGGTTGTATGGATAGTTTTAGCTTATATTTTTTTTTTGAAAGTCTTTCGATGAATAGGATACTCATATAATCAGCCCAGAACTATAACCACCTTATTATTATAGATATATTTGACACATATATGAACTGAAGATGAGACTACATGAATAATATGTATACATGGATGTCTTATTAACATTTCTAATTCCCCTATATTAGATAGATACAATAATAATGTAACCACTATAGTGGTACCTACCATAAGTGGTATAATTTTTCTAAGGAGATTTTCTCTCTTTCCTTTAAATCCTTTCACTATATATGTTGTATTGATCAAATCCTTATTTAAATTACACAAATATTAATGAAAAATTATATGTTAAAATACACTTAATAAATATATAAATGACCTATAGGATTATGGTACTAACCTTTTTTCAATTTTATTCTAGTCTGTGATAGTTTATATTTATTAGAAAGGGCTGAAACTAGACTCATAGTTTCTTAGATCTAGAAACTAAGTGAATTAACCTACATGGATGAATATAATAACTCTTAGATTCCTATCATAATTGTATCCATATTATTTCTAATGTATATTTAAGTATGAGAAGTTAAAGACTATTTCTCCACTAATCATTATGCTTGTTTATAAACTAATGTTTTGTGTAATTTCAGAGGCTATCTCCTATGCATGAGTATATAATTATATCTCCTTCACATTTAAACCCTAGACCCACTTTAAACACAAGGTATAATTATATAAATGGGTTATATGGATGTGTTTATCTAACCCTAACCAATTCCTAATGAGTATTTGAGTGCTACATATGTTTCTGATACTCTGTAGAGGTCTCAAACCACACATGGTTCTCCCACTTAAGTGTACGTGTGTAATAGTGATCTAATAGTATGGATGAAACATGTAACTTGACTTTATAAACTTTAAAATATGAAAAATTGACTTAGATTTAGGTACTTCATACTTGGCTAAGGTCTTCTCCTTATGGATGGTTTTTGATTTAAAATTTGTAGGCAAGTTTTTCTCAATGTGTAAGTGGTTTCATGTGAGTAATATATGCTTGTTTGATAAGTATTAGATAAGTAAAATATTTGAATTGTGTTTAAATATGTGGATATTTGAGTAACTTACTACACCAACATGTAAAATGTATGGATTGACCCATAGGAAAGATTTAACTTTATAAAAGTGATTGTTATAATGCATAGAAATAGATCTGGTACAAGAGGATGAATATGGTAGCTAAATTTGTCTAACTATTACCAGATGTGTATGAAATTAATAGTGATATGATGATAAAGAGGCAATATTATTAGGATAGTAATAAATTTAGGTGCAAATTATGTAATATCTATAAGTGATTGATATCAAATTGGTAAAATTAGACACATAGATAAGTGAAAGGTTAGGAATAAGTATATATAAAATTCATGTGTGTATGCATAAGTTATGTATGGTAAATATAGGTCAAGATTGATATTGTAAAGTTTCCAATACTAATTTTTTGTCTATATAGATACTAATGTAAATTCTTGTTGTAATATCAATTCACGATAGGATACTTCTATAATAAATTCTCCATTGAGACAATACTTTGTCAAATCTACAATGAATAGAATACAAGAAGCACAATACATTACAAAATATATCAAAGGTGAATACCAAGTGATTGAAATATATTTTTTAAATAATATCGATCTTTTGGACATAAAACATGCTAAAAAGTTACAAATTACTAGTATATAACATAAACCAAGTATTATATTACCAATGTTAATAGACAAGAAATTGATTTCTCTATCTTCCACTTAACATAGATCTCATGATAAATTACCATATAAAAAATGGATACAATATTTTTGTTATCATATATATTAAAAATGTAATATATATGTTTTTGTCACTAAGATAACACATTCAAAATCTTAAAGACCAAGGTATAATTAGAGTACATCAAATATAGACTAATCCTATGGAGATTGATGTTACTATAAGTTTGTAGAGCATGTATGTCCTTTTTGTTTATAAAATAATAAATTTTACGTATTTATTTGAACCTCATCATAAGTGGTTATAGAGATTACTCAAATTTAGGTTCATATCTCTCCTTCTACCTAAAGAGGTTGATCTGAGAAAGGCACAATCTAAGGGATTAGATGTTAATGCATATTATAATTGTCATAGATATCTGGGAACTCTATGAACAAATATTTTTGGTTAATACATAATATTAAATATTTAATTGGTAATATAATTATCTAACTTAATCATATCAACACATCTATGAATGATTTAACATCTCAACCTCATGC
Source organism: Torreya grandis (assembly GCA_037957365.1). NCBI lineage: Eukaryota > Viridiplantae > Streptophyta > Pinopsida > Cupressales > Taxaceae > Torreya > Torreya grandis. The sequence goes on along the minus strand of JARHVA010000231.1, from coordinate 3,701,334 downwards.
AAAGCTTCAAACACAATATAACTCACTTCCACCATAAATATAAGAAACTAAGATTGATTAGGATGATGATGGAAGATATTTTATAGTCCATGATGGTTTTTATAATTCAAAAATTAATATAAATGTTTATACTTTCCCATGGAATGTCACAAAAAATGTGTCTGTGACACTCAAGGCATACCTGAAAATAGTGACTGTAGTTACACTCGAGTAACAAGTTTCTTACTTTATCCTTTCAATTTAGCATTTTAAATAATAAACTAAAATATGGGAATTTTTATACATAGAACTTTTATATTATACATTTGATAAAATTTTTAATTTTTACGTATCCTTAATATACATGATTTATGCATGTGGATATGACTCTTTCTCACTTTCTCTCCTAGACATTAATCTATTTACGGGATTGAATTTCTTGATTTTATATCATTCATATACAATATCTCTTTGGTTTATTCCTAAATATTTTATTATTATATAGACATTAATATTTATTATTATACATTTGAAAATGTGTAATTTCACCAATCCTTGATATTCTTAACTTGCACACACACAATTGAATCTTGTTCATGTTCCTTCTTAACCACTCACTCATATATGAGCTTGACCTTCCTGAATTTATGTTAGTGCTACAAAAAAAATTCCTTAATATCTACTTAAATATATTAATAACATTATTATATTGTACTTTTATCTCAAATCAATTTATAGGTAGGCTTGTTCTTTCTCAGATGGTTCTACCCTATAGATCCATCCCCATAGGTAACACTCATATCCACACCCTTTAATGGCCAACTTATGAAATTCAAATTGTTCATATGGGTTAGCCTAGACATTTCACATGCTATTTTAGAGTAAATTACCCAAAGTGTTAGCCAGATAATCAAATAAATTCTAAGCCTATTCTGATCTAGCATTCATCTAACATTGACTTGTGAATTATGTTACACATTGAGATAAGCTTCCCTAAATCTCCCAAATTTGAAACCCCTCAAATAAATAAGACTTGAGCTAAGTTTTAATACCAATTCAAATTCAAATCATAGGTTTTCAAGTATTGAAATTCATATATAGGATTTCAAAGCATGATAGTATCACACTAACTACACACACTCAACTTAGTGAGAGAAATACATTCAATTTAAGTTCCCTCTTCACAACATTAGATGCATATGTAGTGCTTATCCACTTAATGGCAGTTTTTTGAGGTCATATCAACCCATCCCATTCATCCTTTGTCTCAGTAATTTTGGTATCATTGTGTAAATATGTAATTTTGAAGCAATAAAAAGGAAAAATATATATTCACATGGGATTGAATATATCAAAACACATAGGCACAATGATCTAGACTATCAAGGACCAACACAAATATCTCAGACAATTCTATGCTCCAAAAAATGGTTCCACTTCATAGACATCCAAAAACCCATAAAATTGTCTTAATAGATGCAACCACTTTCATTCTAAATCTAAGTATTCACATGCCCATTTTACACCATTTTTGATTATTTTACCTTGTTATAGAGCTACACAAACTTGAAACAAGTTAAGTACTATATTCCTCTAGTAAATTATATAGATATTAAGTTACAATATTTTGCTAGCTATGATCAAGCTTTTTTGGTTATTATACATCTTAATCAATCTAAATATTCTATTACATTTATGTTATTAGAGTTTCACTTAATCCAAAAATAGATAAAACATATTGGTGAACCTATTCCTTGTCTTGAGCATAGCAAACCCTAGCTTCCTTAGGGTTTCCTTCTATTTTCTTGTGGATTCAAATTTTTGTATTTAGTTCTAATTTATAGATTTGATTTTTTATTTTCCATAAATTCATATATAATAATCTTGGAAATAATGGATGAACATAGTTTTTATTTTCTAAAACAAACTATGATTGTAATCATTATTTGCTTCTTTCCTTTAATATGTAAAATATTTGAAAACGGTGTAACAAAATGGGTCAAATTTGTGTGAAACAAAATTAAGGCTGAAATTAATCAAGAAGAATCTTTAGCATTCATTAGTAATCCATGTGTAACTTATTTTTTCCCTCCTCAAGGTTTTGATAGTTACCATCCCTCCTTCCAATAAGTAGAGTGAACCATCCTATAGGACAAAGTGGAGGTCATCAAAATGTTCCTCCTCATCCCCCTCCACCACCCACAAAGCCTTTTGATGGCTTTTAAATGATTGTTGAATTAGAATTTATGAAGTTTTGTTCATGTTAATCCATCCTATAACATATAATTACTATGAATAAGTCCATATAAGAGTTATAAAATCCAAATGTGTCTTAAGGTGACATCACTTGATTATAAGATTACACATGTAATGAATCTTGAGCATGCTAGTGTAAATTGCGTATATGACTCTCTATTCAATATCTTTTTGTTATAAAATATTTCATCTTAAGCATGGATTTATAAACAAAAAACATATAGAACTAAGGGTTTAAATATTTTGCATATGTTTAATAAGATTCCAAGTGAAACTCTAGGAACATGCTTTAAAATAGGTTTATCACTTTGCCTCCTATGCATCTTGTAAATAAATCCAAATAATATTGATCCTATCATAAAATGTATGGACATCATACATATAATTTTTTGGATTTGAAAATAAAAATATAAGATCTTACTAATATTAGTGATCTAAAATTAGTTATATCTATTAAATCACCATCATATTTAAGTACATCTTATGTAATTGAGTAACCTGGTAAAACCTTGGTTACATCTTATAATAGGAAGTTGCATAAGGAACAATTTTAAAAATAAAATTTACAACAAAATAAGTTATAAAATGAAGGGGATTCTGAAAAATAAATCATGCCTATGAAAGATGTCCCTTCAAATAAAAATACTCCTAAAAAATATGAGCATAAGAAAGAGGTTCAAAATAAATATGTACCTAAGAAGACCAATGTTAAAAACAAATTTTATAATGGGAGAAAATAAAAATCCTTCCTCATTTATAGAGCCCTTTAATGGTACCCCTCAAATAGATGGAAATCATTGCAATAATATGGCAATCGATAACACTCATGAAATCAATGTATATAGCATGACACTTCTCAAATATCTTGGGTATGACATCCAACACTTGATGAAGGTTATGTCATCTTAGTTAGGCATTTGATATATTAAATTTAATATTTCCCTTGGTTTAAAATCATATACCATTTTGTTTAACATGAGTTCTACTTTGGATTAATATAATTTTGAACTAGGAATATCATGGATAAAGGAAATGGGTTTCACACTATATAAGAATCATAATTATTTTACATTTTATCATGAATGTGCAACTTTTACAATTCCAAATGAAAGAGGAAAACATTTATTCAAATACTATTCAAACAAAAACATCAATGTAATCATAACAAAGGCATATGGTACCAATAGCAAACAACATATTTAAAAACAATATAGATATAATAAATCAATTCCACAATATGGCACAATTGGTTATGTCTATCCTACTACAGATACCAAAGATGATTGGAATGATATATCTGAATTATAGGATGAATTTGGAAATATAATATATGATTACAATAGATATGAGATAGATATTACATATGATTATCACTTTGATGGGATATTTTAATAATAGAAACATAATCTATTGTACATAGCTTCTTGATGTTAACTTGATTATTCATCCCCTATATTCTTATATGTTGGCATACATGTGTACATATATTGCTTCATTGATCATTATTTTATCCCTTGGATTTTTTTTTGCTTCGCTCTTACCTTATTATGGTATACCTATATCTAGATATTTATGGCATCTACCCTATGATGCATCCTTTGCACTAACTTCATCTTAGTGCACAATATCTACAACATATTACTTACTCACCCCTACATATTGACTATATATACTAGTTATGGATTACATTGTGTTGACACATTCACATATTTTTGACATGAACATATACACTAATTTTCACCCACTGGGGGCATGTGTCCTATTGTCTACACATAATTTGACATAAAATCTTGAGATTCACATATATATATATATATATATATATATATATATATATATATATATATATATATATATATATATATATATATATATATTTATTGTCTTCATTTCCTTCACATTTATATGCTACTACACTTGATGCACATTATGCCTTAACACATGACATTGATTTTTTGGATCCATTCCATTATTTTTTCTTCACAACATTTCCATCAAGATCTAATTGACTACATAAATTATCAATTCTAAAAAATAAAAAAACATTACATTTTTAAAAATATTCATAAAATAAAAACATTGAAAAATAAAAAAACTATGACCTATGCATGATGTATTGCTTATTTATATTATTTATTTATAATTAATATCATATGTAGATTATATATACAAAATTTTATATGCAATTCATTTCATTATATATATGAGTGAGATACATAACATATAGGTTTTTTATGACATGGAAATAATATGCAAGACACTTGTACACCTAGGGATACCCTCCTACATTAGGGGCTTGCTCTTACTAGGGGCATGTTCATAATTTATAGAATTTTTATCTTTGTATATTAATTGATCATATGGAACTCTTTTACACTTATTATACATGTCTTACTCTTATTCATACTTTTTAGACTGTTATTTTACTACATACTAAATTTTTCTATATGTAATGATTACATACATTAATTTTTTAGATTAGCCTTACTTGATCTATGCATGATTGATGTTGTTACATGTTACATAGTGTGATACTTTCTTGTATATTACATTATGTGACTTATTCTCTACTCTTTGATAGGCTATTTTTCTTATATGACATTTGATTCTCCATTACATTTGATTTTTTTTATTTTATGACATTTTATCATACATTTTTTGGGCTCTTTCCTTGTGTGACATTGAGTGATATTGCATGTGCATTAATGTATTTATCATGGGCATGACATTGTCTACTTATGATTGGATACATCTAAGATTATCTTCTAAGCTTGTTGTGTTGTGATCCATATCACATAAAATATTATTTTTATATGTGGTGCCATAATACATATCATGCATCTTATGTGTTTTTATTACATAATTTATCTAGGCTCATTATTGTATAGACTCTGTCACTATCATTACTATATCTATTTTGATAAAATACTTGTATGCCTTCAAATACATGTTTCATAGATACTTTATGATCTAATTTTATATGATGACATATTCTAAATTTGTTAGCACATGTTATTAGATGCTTATATATATTTTTATATATAACACGATGTGTTTAATTCCTTTTATTTTGAGGTGAGTAGTTCACAGGCTTTATTCCCTCACCTATAAAATTGGAAAAACATAATGGCTTTTCTTAGAGATCAGGTCCTTTATATAGATAAATGCATATTTTGGGCACATATTACTACAATTTTTACTCATATTGGTATAGGTTTGTCAAAAATTTAATACAAATTAGGGTTATATGTACAACATGTGTCACATAATTCAAAATATTATTAGATATTTCACATCTAAATTAAATAAAAATCATTACCCAAGATTACATCCATATATAATCACCATAGTGCAAATCATAGTCTATTTGAAAAAACAAGAAGAGGAAAATAATAGTATCTAAATATATAGTACAAAATCTAGAATTTATTATGCTTGTACAAAAGGAGATGAGAGGTATGAATAACTTATGCAAGATAAAGCTCCATTTTACCTATTGGTTCCATTAAAGGTGGATTCCACAAAGTATGGTAGCACATGCGAGGTGAGTAAACATTAAATGCATGTTTTTCTAGACATCTGCACACACTAATTATACTTAGAGGAAAAGTTAACTTCTTAAATTAATATTATTGCATCTATAATAATGCACCAACACCCCCACTTAAGTGCAACTTAGGGAGGTATATACAAATAAATAAATCTAATGAGCCTCTAATAATGGGTCTTTGAAACTAAGCATAATAAGATACCCATCTATAATAAGTATACACTAGAAAAAAATGATATACGCTACAAGGGTCTCTAAAAAAACTAGTAAAAACCACAAAAGAATGCTGAAGAAGGTGTGTAATGGTTGAAAAGTCACTTAGGAACTCAATTCACCATTAGTGGTCTAGATCCACTATTCAATCACCTAAAAATATCAACATTGTATTCCCAATAATAACTCCTTATGAAATTATCAGAGGTGTCAAAAGTGAAAAAGAGTTAACCAAACTAAATTTGATCAACTACCTGAAATAGAAGATGTGGTGCACCAAGGGTTATCAAGGGACATGACACCCAAAGAATCAGGATATGCCCCCCATACTATTGACTCAGTAGAGTGACATTAAAAGTATGCATGGGTAGATAAATCCAACTACTCAAGCATGGACAAGATGACACTTCATGCACTAGAATATATCCACATCAAGTTGAAGGAGACTATTAAACTGTCAAAGAAGACAAGTTAACATTGAGATTCACTAGAATAGTTATAGTTCATGCTATAATAGACTGTCAACATGTCAAATAAGTATCAAAGATACATAAAAAAATATTTATCAGGAAGATATCCCTAGTGGTGATGGGAGAGTCAATAAATTGAATTAGATACAAAAATGCTCAAAATAGAGCACACATACATGGAGGTGGACTAAAACATGAAACCCTCCATGTCTCTTTAGATTCAGTGTAACTATAAAATGATCCCATAAAATAACAAACCCAATGAATGACATAAGAAACTATAGAATGATAACAATCTATAGAAGAGACCATCAAGAATAAAGAGAGTTGATCCTAAAACAAGGGAGCAGTGTATAGATGAAGAAGTTGAATAATGAATATGATGATTTATTCAATTGTGCTTATTGGTATCAGTTATATGTATGCTTTTTTTTGTGATTCCTATTTATTTTGTTTTGTATTTCACTCACCCTCAGACCTTGTGTTTGTTGTAAAAAAAGATATATTGATTTTGATTTGTTTTATTGGCCATAAATTTTTAGCATGACATTCAGTATAAAAATATGGTTTAGCATCAAGATCTCTAGGTAATCATTTAATGGATGTAAATTTTAAGTATGTTATTTTTTCCTTGGAAAAAAAATCTTAACTTTATATTAACATGCATAATAAATTACATATTGTATATGATGAAACAACATTCCATAATAAAAAAAATTAAAAAAATACACCCCAATAAGACCAAATAAAACAAAAACACCTAGGATCTCATAAAAGGAACACCATCATGAAAAAAGTAGACAAAATTTCCCACAAAAACCCTAAAACCAAAACATAATAAAAAAAGGCATGAATAAATAGGCTAAAAGTTAGATACAACCACTCCAAACCTATCAACAAACTAACAAAAAATACATTAAAAATAAATTACTCCATAACAGAGTATCCCTGACAAAGATAACAACCAAGATCCAACAGAATACAACCTCTAGTAAAAACCCACTAGCCACAATGACCTGAAAAAATGTATGAGAAAAAAATGAGTTGTATCCCCTTATCTCACTTTGAATCCACTTTCACTTTCCAACGGAGTGATTCTATTTTTATTTCCATTAGAACCCATCTATTTGTAACCATATGAAGTCCCTCCTTGGAAAGAGTGTTTTCAAGACCATTGAGATCTATGTAACCATGTTTGAAAGATATTTTTTCAAACATTGTCTTCACACTTAATATCTGATATAAAATAGGAGATAAATTTAGGTTTATCATATTTTAAACCCCATTCATTCAATTTATTACCATAGTCGAATATCCAAAAACCTATAACTCAAAAACACATCTATCAACAACTAGCCAAAGAAGGATCTTCAAGGCTATAAACTCATAAAAATGATTTGTCATCACCAAAACTAGCTCTAAACTTGATAAAATGAGTGGTGTTTAGGTACAATATGCCTCCATCACCAAGATAGTAGGAGTACCTTGACAGGCACCATCAAGCTATCCCCAAGCTTAAATTAATTCCAAATGAGAATGAATCAACTATCTATAAATAGGCATCCTAGGTTTATGTTTGAAGCTTTCACTAATTGTGTGTATTTGAGTGAAGCACTAAAAAGTAGTAATATCTTTATCCTCTAAGATGCTAGTATTCATAGTTAGCCAAATTCCCTAAGCCATAATCAAGGGAAGATTCTTGAAGGATTTTAGATTAGGATTCCAAAGCCAAATTATTAAACATTCTTCCAAATTTGGTCCCTACCAAACACCCTTGCATAGTGTCACTTCTTCTAAGTCCACCCAAAATTTCATGGTATGAGAAAAATCTAGAAGATGATTGATAGTCTCACTCTTCTATCAGCATGAAGAGTAACATTTAGGTCCTTGATAACTTATATTTTGGAGAATTTCCATGTTAAATATTTATTCTTCAATGCCAACCACATAAAAAACATGGTTTTTATATGTGTTTGGATATTCCAAAGAAGCTTCCACCACCAAAACCTATCAACCACATCCACCTTGAGGTGCTTATCTTTATATCTTAGCCAATCAGAATAATGGACTAAAGAATGGTTCTTTGACCAAACCAACACATCCTCTTCCTTGGTGATTTTGACATTGATCCATTTTAGATGCATCACATAATCCTCCCATTGGACACAATCCTCCCCATAAAAATACAACATATGTGTAGTCTTCCAGCCTCATTTCCAAAGGTTTATGGAAAGAGAGTCAATAGCTCATGCAAGAAAAGATATGCCCTTCTCCTTAAACTTGATAAGTAGTTCCTAATTTAGCTTATGTCCATCTTCTCACCTAACCCAAGGATCAAACCCAATCCTAACTCTCCTACCAATTCCAACCTTCCAACTAAGAAAATTCCCAAAAATGGGAAAAAACTTAACCAATACATTCCAAACATTAGAGACATTGTGTAAATATTTCACTGGTCATCTAACCCATTATTTAATAGTGATCGATTCAATGTAATTTTTCCTTATAACCTTAGTCCATGTTCCCACATTTGAGATGATCCTCCACAAGATTTTTTATACCAAAACCTCACAAAAAAATGAATGTGTTTTAGATGCCAACTCTATAGGTCCTTTGGTTGTGCCAAGTTCTACCATTTTACTAGTGGAATGCCTTCCTCTTCATTTTTTCCCATCTAGATAAATTTGAAGATAATTTTCCAAATCTTCCTTAGGCCTCCCTTAGGAATGTAAGATAAATAATGCCAATACACAAGTCTATCTTCCAAAACTAATTTTATAATAATTAATTTTCCACCTAATTTGACCTATTGGTTTCTCTTTTGAGTATTTTAGATCTTGTGTTTATAAAAATTTCCATGGCCTTATTTTTTCAATGTTAAAATCATGTCACCAACCCACTTATACCCCATGGTTAATCTTAATTCCTTATGAATGTCACATTGTGTAAATGTGAGATTTAAAATAAGCTATTTATTTTTATGAGATTGGTTATTAATCTTGTTGTATACATTGTCATCATGTGATGGGTTTCTTTATAGTTATATGGGTTTTTTTAACTTTCTTATAACCTTGCATTTGGCTTATTTAACTACATTGTGGAGATTGAGATGGCTTTGGTTTTGTAGTGTTGAGGTGGTTTTTATGTCAAGGCTATTTTAGTAATGTGATGTCAACATGGTTTAAACATTTTGGTGCTAGAGTAGGTTAGAATTGTTGAGTTTTTATGTGTAATCTTATCTCATAGAGGTAAATGAGATTTTATGCATGTTTATTTGGTTCTTTTGTCTCCCTCTTCCCCCTTGCTGGATTTTTTAAGATGCATAGTGCAAATAATTTTCAAATGAACCTATGATTTTATATTATATTACAACTTTGAGACTCTTTTATTGATTGAATTATGGTCTTAAGTTCATTTTAAAACCAACATTTTTTTATTGACCTTCAATTTTTTAAGATACATATCCATTTATCATTTAATATTTTATTTTGAAATTTGAAATATTTTGCACTATTTTACTTTCCTTTAAATTGGATTGATTGGGGCTACTTAGCCATATAATTATCTTGTTTATCTAATTGAATTGTTTAAGTTTGTTTTACATTATTTTTCTCACCTTAAAATTGGATTGATTAGGATTACTTATCCACTTAATATATTGATCACTTTTATTGGAATTTAAGATATTTCACATTGGTTAAGCATTTTGGTTCTCTAATATTCATGTTGTGAATATTTGGCATCATTGGACCTCCCAATATTAGGCTTTCCCTTTTTCCAGATAGGGGAGAGGTATGTGAGATACATATTGTTGGTGTTAGCCTTTTGGCCAAGCTTAAGGGTTGGAATGTGACCCATATGGGTAAGTTTGTAAAATAATATCTCCCCTCTTATATTTGAGTATTTTGGCATGAAGTGGAACATGTTAGATATGTTAGAAAACCCACTTTTAGGACTTTTTGGATAAGTTAGTACAACCACTTGTGTGACCTTTTAAACAACTCAGGAAAACCACATATCATTTATTTGGGGAAAAAATGTGATATTTATTTATGATATTTGTGGCTTGGGGATTTTCTCTCACTCTCAGGGAGAGTAATTAAGGTTCATTATGGTTGCAATGACTTGGTGGTTGGAAGTATTTGTGTGGTGTATTTGTGTTATTTTCTTACTCTTTTAGAGATTAATGGAGGTGTGTTATGGTTAAGATATTGGTATTAATTTTAGACACCTAAAAGTGGCCATCAATAACCTCTAACCAAACTTCAGACCAATTTCTACCAAAATGCACAATTTGGGATAAAAACACTAAAACATGCTAAATGATTTGAAATTATTATATAAAAATTCTAATTTTAGACAATGTATCCCTAAATGGGGCAATGCATTTTATGATATATCTAACTTTAATCAAATCATTTTGAGTTAAAATGATGATTTCGCACGTGGGTGCTCTAGATTGATCTTTTATACCAAATTTCTTGCACAAGATGCATGCCCTTTTTATTTTGTGTTGGAAACATCCTAAATGTGATAATGGTTCTAATGCATCTAACATAGCCTTCCAATTCTATTCCAGTTAAGTTTTGATCCAATAATATGACATTTTGACCAATTTGATTAATTTGAGCACTGATTTCCAAGATTTGAACCGAGATTGATAAATCATGTTTAAAGCTAATTAATTTGAATCAAGAGCTTAAGTGGATTTTCCATGAAGGTTATTTATTATTTCATTAATGTAAATTTATTTTTAATATATACATCATTAGGTGAGGTCATTTATGGGGTGGCATCCACAAGCCTTGAGTGTAATAAATATCTAATTTAACCCTCTCATGCCTCTTTAATGCCTCTCTATCTTAAATATTTATTAGGGAATTTATTGATTTTAGCCTCCAAAATTGAATGTATTATTATCCACACATCTTCATCTTGAGATGGATGGTTCAGGTTCATTCTGATCAATTGCAAAAATATATAAATAAAAGGCCTCACACTCATAATTTAGAAGCTATCTTGGTGTAAACTTATAATGCCTAATGATTTCAAAATCCATTTGATATAATGTTATTATGCCAAATTGTTAAGAAAATATATCTCAAGCCAAAGTTACCATACCCAAATAACTTTAATCCATATCTTGGAGTAATGTTATTATGCCCAAATATTGAGCCAAGCCCATTCCAAACCAAGACAAAGCCAAAATCTAAGCATGAACATGATGCCAAGAGGAGATGGAGATATCCAAACACCATTGATGAAGACCTCTTGAGCACAAGCCAAGAAAGCCACTTCAACAAGTCATATTGGAAACACAAGGAAGGTAAAAGGTTTTGTCTTCTATGTTTTAGTTGTGTTTTTATCATAGCTTTGTTATTATCATCCTTCCTTTGATCTAGGCTTAAGGTGTTAGCTATTAGTGTGTTTTTGGATTTGGTTTTCAGACACTAACTGATGCAGGAGCATCTAGCAAGGACTAGTTAAATAAGCCTTGGATAGGCATTAACTTAAGCAATTATATAAGTTTCCCTCCAAGTTATATTTTCAAATATTCATACTTGTCATGTGGAGGAGAAATAAGGCCTAAATATGTTTTGTATAGAATTATTAGCTGTCAAAGGATTTCAATAATCCTATTATTGTTGTAATCATCCACGGATGGCGTGGAGTCAAGCATAGTTAAAGAATTCCCTTATTAGATGAGTAGTTGAGTCTTCATAGGATAATGCACGATTTAAGGAGATTGAAAAGGATTTGATTTCCTTTTTGATGAATTCGTTGGACCGGCCATAAAACAAATCAACTACAAGTTAGTTGGTGCAAGAGGAGGAGAGATAGAAAGGGAGCTAGAAGAACCAGGCATCTATTTTGTAAGGCAAACCTGTGAAGGGCATGGATGTTCTTCCATTTTCAGCATGGCATTTTGGGTGATGGAAGGAGCTCATCATTGGAGTGTGAGCTAAGCTGAGGTGAACCCTATTTTGACTAGAGCCGAGCCTGTGGAAAGGTCATCACCTATTTAGAAGGCATATTGAGTTGAGCCTTTTGGCCACGGGCAAAGATTATCATGGCGTGACTATGTATTGAAACTATTCAGGCTGAATGGGGATCGATATATATATAGAGACTGAGATTGTATATTAACAAAGCCTGTGTTTTTGTTTTACATATTATTCTATTTGGACAAGGTAGAGCCTGTGTGGAACGTGGTCTCTGATTTTGGAAGATGGTTGTTTTGTACATAAACCCAAGAGGTGGCTGTAGATGGGATTCCTCAATTTTGAATGGAGGAGGATTACACAGCCAGGAAAATAACAATGGAGACCAAGCTTATAATTTAAGCATCTTCACATATGCTGAAAGGCCTTGATGAAGGTCAATGCCTATTTGGAAACCCTATGAAAAAAAAGGCTTTTGAAGCCATAATGAATAGTATGTGACTATAAAGGATGCATAAGAACTCTGTAAAAAGCACACAATTCCCAAATGGAGAGATCGCTAATTTGATAAGGCATTTGGCTACGATGAATGTGTGGTATTCTTTGAGATTTCAATGTGAACACAATCCTATAAATCAAAGGAAGGTTATTTGCTTATTGTTGTAGGCCATGGGATCTAGGTGAATGAAGCAAGGTGAGACATTCATTTCCTATAGCCATTGGACACAAAAGAATACACAGACCAAATCAGAGCCATAAAGATGCCTGTGTGCAAAGTCACGAGACCATGATGGGTATTGATTTTATATAGGTTTACCTTGAAGGTGATGATTGTTATTGCACAACCCTGATAGGGATTCAACCATCTATTTTCAAAAAGTTTTTGAAACAAGCCTTGAGTGAAGATATAGACCCAAATAGGATGATCACCTATTTAGAAAATGCTTAGCCATGGTGAATGATGAAGAATGAGACAGGAATGAAGATGTTTGCAAGGCCATGAGTCCATGGTAATTGAGATCGAGTCAAGGCAAAACTCATTTGGAATAGACTCGATTCTTTGAAGCTCTTATATCCATTCTAAAATACCTTTGGCCATGATGTGTGTAGAATCTAGCCAAATAGTTTATCCTATTTGCAGTCTGATGACAACGCATCAATTTTGGTATTAGAGCTTGAAGCTCTTGGGATTTGGTAATTGATCATGTTTGCTAGTAAGTTACTGCAGGATTGAGAAAAGGATCAATAGGACAAAGTGCTAGAAGACCTTGTGGAGGAAAGGTATGAGTAACCTTTGATATTTGATTTGAGTTTATTGTGTTTGAGAAGCAAACAGGTGAAAAGGAAGTATTAAAGCCATTGAGTCTTGACAAGAGAGAAGAGAAGCTTGGAAAGCTCAAAAGTAAGGTAGCAAGTGAATGCTCAAGAGGAAGATCCAAAGCAAGGTAAGCTTGGATTTAAGAAATTATTGATATGTGGTTAAAGTAGTGTCATATTGCAGACCACTGACTCAGTGTGAAGCTCAATAAATCCATTAAGGGGGATCAAAAGACTAGGATGCAAAAGGCCTAGGTGAGATCAAGGAGATTGTCAAAAGACTAGTCAAGGAGAAAGGCTTGGGTGAGACAAGTGGACCAAAAGACTAGGGTGCAGAAGACCTAGGTGAGGACCTACAAGGATCAAGAGACCAAGGTGGAAAAGACTTGGGTGAAGATCTCAGAAATGGAAATATTGCTGAGAAAAGAGCAGAGTAGCAAAGTACATGAGGGAACCAAGAAAAAAACAAGCACCCCAAAGAAGAAAGGTATGACCAGTATTGAAATTGATAAAGAGATTGATAGTTTGAAAAGAGATTTAGCTAATTTTGCAAATAGATATGAGTCCTGGATGCAAATGGACAAGAAAGCATGGGTATGGCCAATGAGGAAGAGGTTGAAGTGGCCAATAGATCTCCTAATGAAGAGGAGAAGAAGGAAAAATGAGATTGCCAAGAAGAGAGAAGCCCATAGAGGCAAGAGGATGAGTAGGTTGCCAAGTGAGCAACAAGAGAAAGAGATTGTGAAAAATGTTCTCATTGAGGAAAACAAGAGAAGAGAAGAAAGAAAAGATGAAGTACTAGGAAGAGCACTTGAAAAGATAAGAGTGTTGGTGAAGAGAACACTCATAGGGACCTTGTGGTCTCTTATTTTTATATCTAATGTTGTCTTTACATGGGTAATTGTAGGTATGAGTAGCCTTGTGAAGGTCAAGAGAAAAGCCTTGAAGACTGAAGAGATCGGTGCAAGAGAAGACACCAAGTGCACAATTGAATGTGCAAGAAAGAGAAGTGAGTTTGTTGTTGATGATAAAGAGGAAGAGATGCATTGGTTAATGCATGAGGAAGGTGTTGAGGAACCCATACAAGCAAGAGAAGAGATAGAAGATGAGGACGACTTCCATGATGCCATTGAATGCCAAGAAGAGGAAAGAGAACAGTCAAGTATAAAGGAAGAAGAAAGTACAAACAATCAAGAAGCTATGCAAATCAAAGAAGTAATGGAGCAGCCCATCAAGGAGGTAAAGGTGAATTCAAAAATTGATTTTTCTTATAAGCATGAAACTGTTGATATGCATGTTAGAGAAGTAAAGAGAAAGGTGAAGTTCCAATTAACCATGGATATGTGATGCCTAAATGGTGGAAGAAGAAAACTCCCAAGCAATATGAAGTGTTGGTACAAGAGCATGGATGTAGGATGCCTACATGGTTTGAGAAGACAAATATAAAGAAGGACATAAATCTCAATCAAAATGAAGATTTAAGCAAGAAGCAAATACAAAGCATGAAGGAAGAGGTAGAATGCAAAGTGAGTAAGGCCAGCTATCAAGCAAGACAACATGAAGATGTCAAAGAGAAGAAATTGGTTGGTGAATTGAACAAGTGTCATCCTAAAGCTATGAAGAAGGTATGGATGGCTAAAGGTGAGACAGAAAACTTCTCAAAGAATAATGAGGTAGAGCATGAGGATACAAAGATGAAAGGTAAGTCAATTGCTTGCAATGAATGGGATAATAATGTTTTTGAATCATTTAATGATCTTTTTATGGAAAATGAGGTATGTAAATTGTCTATGAGGACTAATATTCAGCAAGGAGAGAGTTCCAAATGGATGGATGATGAGGAAAGAGGAGAGTATGCAGCAAAGCAATGCCTCATTGAAAACAAAGAACAAACAATATGGCTTCAAAAATAAATTGAAGAGAGTAAGGAGACACAAGGTAATGGTGTTTCAATTGCTTTTGATAAGTTTACTAATGAAGAAGTTGGTTTGCATGAAGATAGCTCAAGAAAGGATGAGATGAAGAGTAAGGCTAGTGAAGGACAAGTAATCCTTGTGAGTGACGAGCCCAAGTTTGATGAAGTGAATGGGGAGATAGATGAGAGCTCACTAAAGGAAGAAATGAGAATGTTGGAAGAGCTCTTTAGTTCTTTAGGAGAGCTACATACAGGCACAAACCATGATGAGAACACCATTGGTGAGAGTGAAGCAAGAAAAGAGTACACTAAAGAGGCAAAGGCAGTTTTGTCCAAAGAATAGAAGAGTGGAGGCAGCCAAGAGACTTTATGGTCTCAAGTTTTTACTTCTAACATTGCCTTTGATGTTTTGAATGTAGGTGTTAAAGTTGTGGAGATGAATGAAGTCCATAGTTCAATGGACAAATTTTTGAACCAAGAAGATCAAGAAGATCTTGAAGACATGTATGAAGATGAAAAAGCATGGAAGCGGGAGATGGAAACTGAGAAAGAAATGAGAAGAAGGACATATCTAAAGAGGAAGAAAAGCAAAATGAAGGACAAATACTATTCCAAACAAAGACAAGCATTGGTATTAGCAACAAGACCTTGGGATCCAGGGATAGAGTGAAGACTAAAACATTGAGGAGATATCTCATTTGAACTAAGGTTCAAATCCTTTCTAGAGGGAGAGTATGATGTAGGAGCATCTAGCAAGGACTAGTTGAATAAGCCTTGGATAGGCATTAACTTAAGCAATTATATAAGTTTCCCTCCAAGTTATATTTTCAAATATTCATACTTGTCATGTGGAGGAGAAATAAGGCCTAAATATGTTTTGTTTAGAATTATTAGCTATAAAAGGATTTCAATAATCCTATTATTGTTGTAATCATCCACGGATGGCATGGAGTCAAGCATAGTTAAAGAATTCCCTTATTAGATGAGTAGTTGAGTCTTCATAGGATAATGCACGATTCAAGGAGATTGAAAAGGATTTGATTTCCTTTTTGATGAATCTGTTGGACTAGACAAAACAAATCAACTACAAGTTAGTTGGCGCAAGAGGAGGAGAGATAGAAAGGGAGCTAGAAGAACCATGCATCTGTTTTGTAAGGTGAACTTGTGAAGGGCGTGGATGTTCTTCCATTTTTAGCATGGAATTTTGGGTGATGGAAGGAGCTCATCATAGGAGTGTGAGCTAAGCTGAGGTGAACCCTATTTTGACCAGAGCCGAGCCTATGGAAAGGTCATCACCTATTTGGAAGGCATATTGAGTCGAGCCTTTGGGCCACGGGCAAAGATTATCATGGCGTGACTATGTATTGAAACTATTCAGGCTGAATGGGGATCGATATATATATAGAGACTGAGATTGTGTATTAACAAAGCCTGTGTTTTTGTTTTACATATTATTCTATTTGGACAAGGTAGAGCCTGTGTGGAACGTGATCTCTGATTTTGGAAGATGGTTGTTTTGTACATAAACCCAAGAGGTGGCTGTAGATGGGATTCCTCAATTTTGAATGGAGGAGGATTACACAGCCAGGAAAATAATAATGGAGACCAAGCTTATAATGTAAGCATCTTCACATATGCTGAAAGGCCTTGACGAAGGTCAATGCCTATTTGGAAACCCTATGAAAAAAAGGCTTTTGAAGTCGTGATGAATAGTATGTGATTATAAAGGATGCATAAGAACTCTGTACAAAGCACACAATTCCCAAATGGAGAGATTGCTAATTTGATAAGGCATTTGGCTATGATGACTGTGTGGTATTCTTTGAGATTTCAATGTGAACACAATCCTATAAATCAAAGGAAGGTTATTTGCTTATTTTTGTAGGCCATGGGATCTGGGTGAATGAAGCAAGGTGAGACATTCATTTCCTATAGCCATTGGACACAAAAGAATACACAGACCAAATCAGAGCCATAAAGATGCCTTTGTGCAAAGTCACGAGACCATGATGGGTATTATTTTCATATAGGTTTACCCTGAAGGTGATGATTGTTATTGCACAACCCTGATAGGGATTCAACCATCTATTTTCAAAAGGTTTTTGAAACAAGCCTTGAGTGAAGATATAGACCCAAATAAGATGATCGCCTATCTAGCAAATGCTTAGCCACGGTGAATGATGAAGAATGAGACAGGAATGAAGATGTTTGCAAGGCCACGAGTCCATGGCAATTGAGATTGAGTCAAGGCAAAACTCATTTGGAATAGACTCAATTCTTTGAAGCTCTTATATCCATTGTGAAATACCTTTGGCCATGATGTGTGTAGAATCTAGCCAAATAGTTTAGCCTGTTTGCAGTCTAATGATAGCGCATCACTAACACTACACTAATATTCCCTCATAAAATTCCTATGTTCATAAATGGCACACCTAGTGGGACCTGAAGGTAGATTAACTTGGGCTGATTAACAGGCATAATTCAAGGATATAACTTGGAATACAAATTAAAGATGAGTAGGTGAAAATGTAGATGTGATGGTCTAATGAATAAATAAGCCACAAATAACCAAGCATATGAGGATGAAAAAAGTGATGAAAGGGATGGATAGAAGAACAATATTTGATCATTAGAAATGATTCAGTTGTACCTACCAATGTGGAGATGAACATCTTTATTAGCATTGATACAAATAGTATGGTCAATGGGTTAATTTGATCAAGATGGGTGAAAGGATTTGCCAAGGTTCCAAGGAGAAAATTCTAATTCCCCATTGATTTAAGAACCTCTTATAGTTAATTTTTTGTATAGCATGTGACAATAGGCATCATGATAGAACACCATGAGGACTTAGCCAAAATGTGTGTAAGAAGTGACTCCCAATCTAATAAACACTCAAAAATAATACACTAATGATAAAAACCATGATGACAATGTTGACATATAAATATGGATATACTCAAGAATAATTTGCTCGAGGAATCACCCAAAGAATGCATATAGACTGATTCGAGGCAATATTTATAAAATAAAACAAACAAGAAAGCAAACAAATAAATAGAAAGAACACAAACAAATAAATAACTTGAAATAAATAAACAAAAAGCTTAAAAAAAGTAAAAGAAAGCATCCTAATAATGGCCATGCCCTAGTAATGTGGATCAAGGATAAATGATTAAGCTTAGATAAGACAAATTCTTTTAGAATTTTGAGGTATCTTAACTCATTAAAGAATGACAAGATACCTACTTGTAAAACAGTAAGAGCATTTGGCTTAGATTGCTCACAAAATGGTGAGAGCACATGGAAAGGGGGATTGAGGTAACATCAACATGAATTTAGCACGTCCCACATAGTCCTAAATTGTCCTCAAGTCATAGTAATTCCATCCACACAAAAGGTGGGGAGAAACTTGATCAAGTCCCAATAAGTTCTCAAATCTAGAAAATGGTTAGTTAAATGGAAATAACAATGGAAAGGTGATGTGGTAATGCATGATAAACAAATGTTGCCCCTAGTTTTCTCATAGGTAGTTATAAATAAGATACAATGGATTAGATCAATGATACTAATTTTTCCATAGGTGGTTATAATCAGTAGCAAGATTAGTGAACACTAACTTACCCTAGCAAGTGATATAATCAGGCTCACATAAACAAACTTGATATAGGATGTAAAATGAAAGATATCTTATCAGATCAACTATCATGGTACTTTTAAAGATTATTATTGAAATATGGATTTGATATATTGGTGAAACTAGATCAGAATCCCCTCACAAAAAGGTGTAGAAAGAACCAAAAGAACCAAGATCAAAATAAGATCAGGTAAGATGGCTTAAAATAGGCTTGGGTCTAGATAGGAATGGTATGATAGGATGGTATGGTATTGCTTAGGATAATGATGGGTTTTGATAGATTGGATAAAATGGTAAGAGGGTTTCCCTCAAGTGATGAGGTGAATGGAAAGATATGCAACAATGGAAAATAGATATGGAATTTTGAAATGGCAAATGAAAATGGCATGGTACATATTTATGGTTGATGATGGTTTTTAGTTTTTAATGTGTTTGGATTAGGTATGGTAAATGGCATATGATTCGATTATTCCTATTGAAGTGTAGATGCACATCCTAATCAAAAAATGATACAAATAGAATACATGATCATGTTAATTTCTAGCCCATACCTCATCTTAATAGTTACTCTATCAAGAAATGGCTACAAATTTAGATGCTCATGATGTTTTTGTGATCCTCTTTGGTCATTGATTATGTTTCCTTTAACCATTTATACAAGGTATCTTTGTATCCTCTATAAAGTAAAGTGTGACTATAGATGGTAAATAAGGATAAATGTTGGATGACATGTTTGATTTGGTGATGTAATAGTGGATGATAATGGAATGTGTAGTGGTTGGGAAACAAATGAAGATCAAGATTTTCAGGCACACATAATGTTGTTGATTTTAGATTTGACATAACTTTAGATGTGGCAGGGTTGAAGACTTCTAAATATTCTCTTGATAGGACTACTAGATTTTTTTGTTATTTGGGCCTTGGAGTAGCTACCATCTAATTAGGCTATAGATAGGAAGTTATTTTGATTTGATCTTTGATAATGTGTTCATCAAGCATTGAATAACTTGTGTGCTTAGATATTTTCACCTCAAAGAGGCTTCTACCAATGAACTTGTATTTATATTCCCATAGCACCTCTAAGAAGGTTTCACTAAGGAATATTGACTTTTGACTTTGATTGTCTTCTAATGCATTCAAAAAGAATTCACAAGAAGATGCTAAGTTTGAAATTTGATTATACCGTAGTGTCTACAAAAAGGTTTCACTAGGAGATTATTTTTATTCTAAATTAATTTGGTCTTGGCCTCCTTGATGTTCTTCAACTGATATGTCACCATGGATGCAGTTTAACAAAGTGGGATTCTGTCGATCCCACTCAACACTTGTGGGAGGTGGAATATTGATGTAATGACTATGTTGGTTGATGTTAATGGAATGGGATGAGGCAACATAATCCTCATATAATATACTAGGAGAACTTATATTAATGCTGAAGTAATCATCCTCAAAAATCAAAAAAGGATCATAAATGTAGTCAAATTGATCTACAATACATACGTAACCAATATTGTAATAGCCACGAACATATTATAATTATAAATTTGATTCTAACTCAAGGGCTTCTAAATATGATGTTGAGACTAACATTGATTCTAATTTTGATGCTAAATCCAATGTCAGTTTAATAATAAAACCTAAATTTAATTCAAATTCTTCATCTGATGGGTACTCTGTTATAATAATGTCTTGTTGAATGTTTGGTATTGGATAATTAATGGCCTATGATAACATGGTGGGATCCACATAAACTAAATTATTAAAGTGAGACTCCTTAATGATAGAAAAAAGGTCAAGAGATAACTCCTCAATGACTAGTTTGTCATAGGGAGGATCTTGAAAAATAGGCATATGGTCGAGATAATGATTTGCCCAAAGGTGGTTATAATCATTAAGAAGTTACTTAGTAAAAAATATATCATTAGAGTGAGACTACTCTATAATATCTATGGGTTTGAAAGGTGATTCATCACAAGATTGAATTATCACAAATGATTAGCTCAACAAAAACATTGTTGATTGGTTGGTTCTCTTGGCCTTGGTTTCCAATGAGTTGGAAAATACCATTTTTGAACACAATTTGGTCTTCAAATGATTTTCTCAGTTGAGGGATTGATTGGATTTGATGAGGTTTGGATTGGGTTGGTTGGAGTTTTGATTAGACTGGTC
This sequence comes from Torreya grandis, assembly GCA_037957365.1. Taxonomy (NCBI): domain Eukaryota; kingdom Viridiplantae; phylum Streptophyta; class Pinopsida; order Cupressales; family Taxaceae; genus Torreya; species Torreya grandis. Next base: position 3,679,886 of record JARHVA010000231.1, on the reverse strand, counting down.
AAGGTTTTCTAAAGTGGGAAATAGATGGCAAAAGTTCAACAATAACCAATGGTTGGATAGTGGTAGGGCATTATGGATCTTGATTACTTGTATGAGCCAAAGGATGAAGTCTTGAAATGGTAACAACATCATGGTGTAGAGATTGATTGCTTGTACAATCCAAAGGACTAGGTCCTAGAATGATGAAGGGGTACTGTGTAACTTGATTGCTCACACAAGCCAAAGGATGAGGTCCGAGTATAAAAATGGTATGGCATTATGGAGACTAGTTGCTCACACAAGCCAAAGGACAAGGTATTAGAAGGATAAGGCTATGGCATCATGGATCTTGGTTGCTTGTACAAGCCAAATGACAAGGTCCTGGTATGGAAATGGTTTAATTTTGTGGAGACTGATTGCTTGTATAAGTGAAAGAATCCAAGTTTTCCTCATAAACCATATCATCTCAGTCAGGGTTTTGAGTTGGATTATAAGTTGGTTCTTGGCTTTGTTCCACATATGGAGTATTATAGGGAGAATAATAAAACTCCTTACAAAATTTATCCCCATAGGGGTTTTTAGTCAGATTTTGTGTGGTCATTCTATCATAACTTGGATTGTACATGACTACACCTTAAGTGTAGCTAGACATATCTTCATAACTGATAAAAGCTCTAAAGACAAAAAGGCTTAGAGTTTTGCAAACTCTAAAAATCTATGTCCAAAGTACAAATGGTTAAAATTTGGTCTAACTTGGTCAAAAAGGGGTGGAGTTGTATCCCCAAAATGGTTTGTGCTAAAACTTGGCATAAAATAGTCTAACATCAAATATTATACACATGAAACTTCAAACATCTGAACAAAAATTGGCATGCCAAATTTTAGGCCAAAATGTTCCAAACAAGGTCTAAGTTACAAAAGGGAAAAGAGTCACTAGGTTTTTTGTTCAAACATGGAGTCAAAATCTAGACTCAAACATGATGTACTAGGACTTTTGGCCAAACAACATCAAAATTTAGGATTGAAAAAAGGATGATGATGAGGTGATTTAATCTAAAAAGATTATAATAATTTTTGACATAGACCTAGAAAATTAAATCAAACATAAACATGATTAGTTGGTATAAGGCATAAAATAAAAGGTGCCTAGAGAAAAGATTGTGTTCTCTCAAATAAAGGCACAAACAATGATGAGGATCGACTCTGAACTAAAAAACAATAGTCATCAAATTTGGGTAATAAATTAACCAAAGTTACACAACCTAAAAGAGAAATATCTATGTATCAACCCCTGTGAAGCGAGGCCTAAACAAAAATCAATTAATGTTTGAATTCAAACTTTGACAGGGTTAATTAAAAATTCAACCTTTGAATACTAAGATTTGATTGAAAAAGATAGATAAGATTAGACATCATGATGGTACATGAACAAGGTCCAAATGGCATATGTCACATGGTTTTAAACAATGGTTTTGGTACAAAGATAATAAGTCCTAAAATAGTTTGAGAAGTGTAATGATGTTAACATGTTCTAATGATGTGATCAATGTTTTTATTCAAAAACTCAAGGGCATAAACTTGATAAATGATTTAGGCAACATAATGGTACCCATTTAAATCAAGTGGCACACATAAAAACATGTTTATAAAAAGTTTTAAGGCACAAGTGTGGTGTAAAATGACCAACATAATGCCTCCTTGACAAGGGAGTGGTGTATAAACAAACTTGTTTTTGACATGATTATAAACAAACATATAAATTTTAGTCTTAAAACATCAAGCAAAAAAAGATAAATGGCCAAAATAAAACTAAGTATAATCATCTTAAATCATATCAAGGGTGTGGTAAAGTGGGGTTAACTAAAACTAATTAGTTTTTTATCATCTAGATGGATCCCATGTGTACTGATTTTCACATCATCACACAAAAGAAGTAGCATGTCATTTGGGTCTACGTCAAATGGCTTATTGTGAAAAGGTCTAGTCTTTTTCACAACCACTACATCCATTGCTTTCTTGGTGTAGTTTGATGTCCAAAATGATCATACATCTTGAGCTTAGCCTCTACTAACAAAGATGGTTTAATCACTAAAACCACCATCCTAGTGAGGGGATTCCAATTTATATACCCCCCATAGAGAGAGGTTGAAGATGATTGTGGGAGATAAATCCCTAGGTCAAAGCTTCCCTATAGAACTTATGAGATATAATGAAGTCCCCCTCACAAGCCAAAATATGTGAAGTAAAAACTAAGTAAAAAGGATTTATGGTTATTTTGAGATTACCCAAGCTATGTAGGTCTTAGGAAGATCATTCACATCATCCGTTTTATACCTTTGGACTAAGGCATGATTTTTAATGAAGATGCCACTTTTGATCCCACAAGTTCCATATAGGGGATGAGGGGAGAGCATACATGCACAACTTTATTTTTGCACAAATAATTCTAACTAAACAAATAATAAATGACTTACATAAAGTAAATTTTTTTGAAGTGAGTCCAATTTTAAAGCACTAAATTGAAATATTTAGTGGTGTTCTTTGGCCCCTTGGCCTTAAGTTGCAAAAAATTGCAAATAAAAACTATAAAACTTTCAAATAAACACCATAAATTTTCTTTTAAGCACCAAACAAAAATTCCTAATTCTTTTTAAGCATCCAAAAGAGGTTTAGAAAGACTTAAGTAAGCATTATTTTGCACTTTTCAAGTAGGACCTGTAAGAAAATTGTTAGAGTATTGTTTAGCTTAGAAGCTCTTTTATGGATGAGACAAGTAAACTTGAAAATTAAGCTCTCAGGTTTGTGTTTTTGGAAAACATAGTGACTATCGGTGGTCACTATTTGACTATTGGTGATTCCTACCAGATCATTGGCAATTCTTGCTTGACAATCGATGGTTGATATTTTACCAACCATGGCCAATCAAGACTTGACCACCAATGGTTACCTATTGACCTAAAGGCATCAACATACTTAGACAAAAAGATCAATTATTAACTTTTTAGAACAAAAATCTTTAAAAGGAAAGCTTTTATATCATAAAATTAAACCAAACTAGAAACTTAAACATCTAAATTGTTAGCAACAAGTTGAATAAACTCTCAAAAATGAAAAATTTTAAATGGGTTTTCCTCTGTAACCCAACCATCCATAGTTGGAATTAACCATCCATGGACACACCTAACCATCGGTGGTACTTGTGTAAAACCTATGAAGATGAAATTTGGCCAAACAAAGTTAGAAAATCAAATTTAAAATGTTTCAAGCATCAAAATCTTAGTTTAAGACCTACATATTGATCTTTTTAGAACATGGGATGATTAGTGTCCCACTGGGCATGCCATTATGTGATCTAGGAATTTGACACAAGAGAGGGGATTAGATCAAGTGTTAGTTTCATAATGAAATCAAAATGAAAAGAGCACACTAAAAGACATGACATCTCTATTCTTTAAAGGTCTTTAGAAATGGAGCTTTGGATATATCCACCTCCTTTTGGCACCATTGGCTTTGTAGTTTTGGCTTGTGACTTTGGCTTGTGGATTCTCTCAATAATTTGGCATAATAAAACTATATCAAATGGATTTTGAAATCATTTGGGCATTATAACCTTACACTAAGATAGCTTTAAATTATAGTTGTGAAGCCTTCTATTTATAGATTTTTGTAGTTGATCAGAATGAACTTGAACCATCCATCTCAAGATGAAGATGTGTGGCTAAGAGTCCATTCAATTTTAGAGGATAAAATCAATAAATGCCCTCATAAATATTTGGGATAGAGAGGCATTAAAGAGGCAAGGGAGGGCTCAATCAAATATTTCTTGCAATTAAGGCTTGTGGATGCCACCCTATAGAATGATGTCTTACATGATTTAGTTATTAGAAACCAATTTCCATTAATAAAATATTTAATAAGTTCCATGGAAAATTAACTTAATCTCTTGATTCAAATTAATTAGTATTAAACATAATTTATCAATTTTGGTACAAATATTGGAAATTGGTACTCAAATTAATCAAATTGGTCAAAATGTCTATTATTGGCTCAAAATTTGATTAGATTAAAATTAGAAGGTGATGTTAGATGTGTTGGATCCGTTATCCCATTTAGGATGTTTCCAACACAAAATAACAAGGGCACATGTCTCATGCAAGAAATTTGGTAGAAAAAAGCAATCCAAAGCACCTAGGTGCTAAATCATCATTTTGATTCGAAATTATTTGATTAAATTTAGTTGTATCATAAAATGAAATGCCACATTTAGGGATACATTGGCCAAAATTGACACTTATATATAATAGTTTCAAATCATTCAGCATGTTTTAGTGTTTTTAACCTAAATTGTGTATTTTGGTAGAAATTGGTATAAAGGTTGGTCAAAGGTTATTGATGGCCACTTTTAGGTGTCCATAGTTTGCCTCTATTTGGAAAGATATTTCAAACTATAGGAACAATGATGTCTTCCAATAATGAGTAAAGGCATGTATGCCAAAAATAAGATGATGATTGAAGAAAGAAGTTCCCCAAAAAAATTAGGAAGCCTACAATGATGCCCCCTCGAGGGAGTGGCTGTCACATATGTGGATATATGGTCCCTCAAAAAGAAGCAAGAATAAAGGTGGAATTAACCCATGATTGAGATTAATCCAAATGAGAAAATCCTTCTATGCATTGATTTAAAAGGTATTGATTTACTCAAAGGCAGTTATAATCAGGAATAAAAGTTAAAATAATTATTTGCCCATATGTAGTTATAATCATTAATGTTACCTAGATTATTTGGTAAAGATGATGTTTGATATGGTTGTGCCCCAGTAAGGTAGATTAAAAATTATGAATAGGTAACTACCCTAGTTAACAATTGCTCTTTTTGTCTAAGTATGTTCATGCCTTCAGGTCAATAGGTAACTGCTAGTGGTCAGGTCTTGACAGGCCACAATTGGTAAAATATAAACCACTAACGATCAAGAAGGAATCACTAATGGTCAAATAGTGATCGTTGATGATCATTATGTTTTCCAAAAACACAAACCTGAGATCTTACTTTTCAAGTTTTCTTGTCTCATCCACAAAATAACTTCTAAGCTAAATAATATTCTGACAATTTTATTGTAGGTTCTACTTTAAAAGTGCCAAATAATGCTTAATTAAGTCTTTTTAAACCTCTTTTGGATGCTTAAATAGAATTAGGAATTTCCATTTGGTGCTTAAAGGAAAATTTAGGGTGTTTATTTGAGTATTTTGAAGTTGTTCTTTGCAAGTTTTTACAACTTAAGGCCAAGGGGCCAAAGAACACCACCAAATCATTCAATTTAGTGATTTAAAATTGGACTCACTACAAAAGTTTTTTCTTTATGAAAGTCATTTATAGTTTGCTTAGTTAGAATTATTTGTGCAAAATGGAAGTTGTGCATGTATGGTCTCGCCTCGTCCCCTATAGGGAACTTGTGGGATCAAAAGCACCATCTTCATTGAAAATTGTGCCTTAACCAAAAATCATAAAAAGGATGTTTTGAAGGCTCTCTCAAAGACCCACATGGATTGGGTGATTTCAAAATAACCATAAAGACTTTTTACTTAGTTTTTATTTCATGCATTTTGGCTTATGAGGGGGACTTCATTACCTCCCATAAGTTATATAGGGAATCTTTAACTTGGGGATTCATCTCTTGATAATGTCTTCAACCCTTATCCATGTGGGGTATATAAATTGGGATCCACTCACTAGGATAGTGGTTTGAGTGGTTAAACCATCTCTATTAAAGCCCAGGACATATGATCATTTTAGACATCACACTACACTGAGTAAGCGATATATGTAGTGGTTGTGAAAAAGACCAAACATTTTCACAACAAGCCATTTGATATAGACCCAAATGACATGTTTCTTATATTGAGTGCTAACATGAAAGTTGGTACACATGGGATCCATCTAGATGATCAAAAACCAATTAGTTTTAGTCAACCCCACTTTACCACACCCTTGATAAGATTTAGGATAACTATACTTAGTTGTATTTTGGTCATTTATATTTTTTTTGCTTGGTTTTATGAGTCTAAAATTTATGTGTTTGTTTATAACCATGTAAAAAACAAGTTTGTTTATATGCCACTCCTTTGTCAAGGAGGCATTATACTAGTTGTTTTACACCACACTTGTGCCTTGTAATTTTTGTTAAACATGTTTGTGTGTGTGTCACTTGATTTAAATGGGTATCGTTATGTTTCCCAAATCATTTATAAATTTTTTGCCCTTGAGTTTTTGAAACAAAAATTTGATCACATCATTAGAGCATGCTAACGCAGTTACACTGCTCAAATTATTTTGGGACTTGTTATCCTTGTACCAAAACGATTTTTAAAACCATGTCACATATGTCATTTGGACCTTGTTCACGTGTCATCATGTTGTCCAATATTATCTAGACTATTCAATCAAATCCTTTTCTTCAAACATTGGGTTTTCAATTAACGTTGTCAAAGTTCAAATTCAAACATTGATTGATTTCTATTTAGGCCTCACTTCACAAGGTTTGATATATAGATATTTATCTTTTGGGTTGCATAAAATTAGTTAATTGATTACCCAAATTTGATAATTATTATTTTTTAGTTTAGAGCCTATCATCATTATTTTTTGTGCCTTTATTTGGGAGAAAACAACCTTTTCTCCAGGTGCCTTTGGTCTTGTGCCTTATACCAACTGATCATGTTTATGTATAATTTTGTATGTCAGGTTTATGTCAAATTTATTTCAAACTTGTTAGATTAAATAAAATCATTATCATTCTTGTTTCAAGCCTATATTTTGACATCATTTGGACAAAATTCCTAGCATAGCTTATTTGATCCTAGCTTTTGACTTTGCATTTGGATAAAAGACCTAGCGACTCTTTTCCATTTCATAGTTTAGACCTTGTTTGGAACACTTTGGCCTAGACTTTCACATGCCAATTTTTGTTCAGTTACTTGAACTTTTGTGTGTATGAAATTTGACATTAGATATTTGATGTTAGACTATTTTATGCCAAGTTATAGCACAAACCATTTTGGGGATATAGCTCCACCCATTTTTGACCAAGTTAGACCAAGTTTAAACCATTTGTACTTTGTACATACTTTTTTAGAATTTGAAAAAAATCTAAGCATTTTTATCTTTGAAGCTTTCATTATTTATGTGGATATGTCTAGCTAAACTTATGATGGAGTCATGTACAATCAAGTTATGATAGAATGGCTGCAAAAAATCTAATTAGAAACCCTTATGGGGATAAATTTTGTAAGGAGTTTTATTATTCTCCCTATAATACTTTATATGGGGAACAAAGTCAAGAATCAGCTTGCAATCCAACTCAAACCCTCGATTGGGATGATATGGTTTATGAGGAAGACTTGAATGCTTTAGTTTATGTAAATAATCAGGCTCCACAACATCATACCATTTCCATACCAGGACCTCATCCTTTGGCTTGTGCAAGTAACCAAGCTCCACAATGCCCTAGCCTTATCCTTTTATGACTTCATCCTTTGGCTTGTGAGAATAACTAGGCTCCACAATGACATACCATTTCTATACTAGGACCTCATCCTTTGGCCTATGTAAGCAATCAATCTCCATAATTCCCCTTCATCATTCCAGGACCTAGTCCTTTGGCTTGTGTGAGCAATCAACTTCCACATCACCTTATTTTTATCATTTTAAGACTTAATCACTTGGCTCATGTGATAAATCAATCTCTATAATTCCTCATCATTATCCAACCATAGGCCATTCCTCATCTAATACCAATCCAATCATAACCTCAACTAAGCCAATTAGTCCCTACACTATGTTATAATTAGGCCTAGAGACTAATTAGGCTAAATGGAGTGATGATTAAATAGAGATTAATGAAGATTTTAGTAATTAAACTTGGTTTGGAGTTTATGGTGGAAAAGGATACCAGGATATGGGATTAGTTTATATGGAGGCTTTGTAGTTAAGTCAAACAAATAAGCTTTATCCTTTAGGAGGCCTAATTGGTAACATGATTACAAAGGAAAGGGTACTAAGACATATAATGAGGTTTAATTTTTTTTTAAAAATCAATATGGAGATATAGGGTGTCCAAATATGGGCTTATATCTTTTTTATCACTTACAAAATGTTCTAATTAAGGAAATTTGCATAAAAAAGGCTACAGTAAGGAGAGCTTGATTGAGAGCTTGAGAGGTGTACGAGGTAGTTGAGGAAGAGATAGAGTTTGATATGATTTGAATTAAGTATTAAATGTCTAAAAGATATCTTCTATAATTGGAATATGCCTTCATGGAATCTAAATCAAAAAATTGAGTATTGGAGCTTAAGTGAGCTATTGGTCTCAATATCTTGTAAGTGAGAGAAGTTGGACTAGTGGATGAATATAAATTAGTGAATGAGTGAGAGGACCATGAAAGGTCTAAAGATAATAAGGAAAGGTTTATATGTGATTATACATAGAGTAAAACATGATAAGTCTAGTAAGCCTAGTGAAGAGTGAAAGAAACATTGAGAAAAGAGAGTCAAGATAGTGTAAAACCAAGAATAAAACTTTGAAAGTTATGGATTATAGATTAGTTTTGATTGAGAAAGAGATGTAGGCCTAAGGATATGCATCATTTTAGTGTCAGACCTAGATAAATATTCTATATTGAAGGAAAATAAACAAATCTCAAGCAAAATAAAGGTATGTGGCATGTTGGTTATTTTTCATTGTTAATGTTGTCTGAAATGGACAAGATTTCAAGAAGATTGTAAAAACAAATGTGTGATAGCTATTGAGAATAATAAATGAAAAAGTTTGAGAGAAAATATAGGTAGAGGTGGAAGGTAAATAGACTCCAAACTAGGAGTGTCAATCATTGCATTGAGAGGAGATAGTAACATTACAGGCAAAATTTTTGAGAAAGAAGTGAGCAAGCAAAAGAAAGATAGAGGTATGAGAGAATATGATAGTAAGAAGGAAGCCAAGGAGTAATACAAGAGGTGAACTTGAAGATAAAAGTGTATGATCTTTTTTGGAAGCTCAAGAAACTAGAGACAAAAATGATAAATACTCAGTCAAATGGATGTAATCATTTGTTTGAATTTGGTAAAGTATAATTTATGAAGTGAAGGAAGTTATTAGTAAAAAGGTAAGATAAAGACTAAGGTCATTGAGGCTTGTGTGAAGAGAGCTCAGGAAGAGTCTCAAAATATAAATCAAGTTTTAATTGTGGTAAAAGGAGAAGGAAGGTCCCAAGTAAAGACAAAAGATGAGAAGGTCTCAAGTGTAGACTAGTAGAGTACTCAAATGAAGTACCAAAGAGATGAAATCAAGGTATAAGACACTTGTAGAGAGGAAAATAGGAATGAGAAGTTGAAGATTAAATTCATGGTAAATAATGTTATGTTGTGGAGCTAAAATCTTCACCAGGATGCAAACAGGGGAAGTTACGGAGGATGCAGAGTTGCAGAATCAGTTGCAGGAAAAATGGCGTCAGTCTGATCAGCCGACGTCGGTCATATAGCAAGAGGAAGCAACTAGCGTCAGTTACCAGTCGATCGACATCGGTCATGGATGCGCTGACATCGGTAGCCTATGCGAGAATAGGCAGTTTGCATGACGAATCTGGGAGAGTCTATTTTGAGACTGTTAGTTTGCATGTTGAAGGCTAGTCGTAGTCTTGAGTTGTGAGTCTAATCATTGTAATTAGGTTAGTCTAATTATTTTAAGCATGAGATCTATATATGGACTCATGGGCTGTATTGTAAATGTGTGCTAGAAAGTCATAGAGCTTTTAGAGAGAGCTAGTGTAGCTCCTCCTAGTTCCAAAGGGGTGCTGAGTGTGTATGATCAGGGAGAGTTACAAGGTCTGCAAGGTCAAAGAGCTGATCCACCGGGGTACTGGTTGAAGAATCATAAGGACTTGGTGAGGCAAGGACAAGGGTTCTTCAGGGGTGTAGAGATATCTACATGGTGAGTAAGGTCTAGTGATTTGCAGGTAGTAGAGAGCAGGGGATCTACTTGGAGTACAATTGTGTATTTGGTGAACTGGCAGCATGTTACTGACTGGTTGGAGAGGTGAACATCAATTCTATATTGGAGTTGATTATTGGGACCGAGAGAGAGAGGGAAGGTCTTGAGGTGTGGCGAACCTTTGAGGTGGAGGAAGAAGTGGCATCTTCCTTATTGTATATTCTTCTATGTATTTAATACAATTGTGTATTGTCTCTTAATTCCTGTGTTGTTTCATATTTCTAGTTACTTATTGATTCTGGTATAATTTCGTGTTTAGTTGCTAATAAAAGAAGTAATCACATGTGTTCTAATTGGTAGAGCAAGATCCTAACTCAGTAGGGATCGGAGCATGTTTATTGTTCCCAGGTTCCCTGACAAGTGGTATCAGAGCTTTTGGTTGGGTTACTAACAGGTGGTTTTAGATCTGGTAGTGTTTTTTGATTACAGGTTGCTCACAGGGGTTTCTGATTGAGTGGGAGTATAGCAATGGCAGAAGGAAATAAGCTACAAATGGAGAAACTGAATAGCACAAATGGTCTGATTGATGGAAAGAAAGAGCAGAGAAAAAGATATTATTGGTTGGTAGCAGATCAACATGAAGGAACTGAAGATGCATATGTTGCAGGTGTTGTTGCACAGGATGCTTTGGGAGGTTTCTTGGATAAAGTTGAATCTTGGATAACAGATTATGTTGCCTCTTTCCATGCAGCCCCAGGGAGAGGAGCTGGTGAGCCTTGCCAAATAATTGGCAAAGGGGAAGTGAAGTTGAAATTGTAGATGGACGACACACAATGGTTGAAGGAAGTCATGCAGGTACCAGTCTTGGAGATGAGTCTAATTTCTTCAGGAAATTTGGGTGATGAGAGATGCACTGTAACTCTCATAGCAGACACACTTGAATTAGATGGTGGTAAGAAAGTAGGTATCCTTTATCTATCTACTTATATTGCTGATTCACCTTCTGTTGCAGAGATGTGGCTTCATAGGCTTAGTCACATATGTAAAAGGAGAATGCAGGTTCTGAAGCGAAAGACAGATGTTTTTGACAAGCTAAAGAACTAGAAAGCCTTGGTGTTCATGGAGGAGATGATGGACAGAGATCAGGCGAGAGAACTGAATTATTCTGAGCAGAGCAGGGTTGATTTGATCCATGGAGAGCTCGCGGGTAAAAATTTATCACTCACAGACGAACACAGGTTCTGGCATCGGTCACACAATAACCGACGTCGGCAAAAAGAAGACCGACATTGGTCATGAAGAAACCGATGTCGGCAGGAAGGATACCGGCGTCAGCCAGGGAGACGACGTCGGCAGTCAGGGTCAGTGCAGGGAACCGACATCGGTCGGGAGCAGACTGGGAGATGGCCGAGATTGGTCACTGGAACGGATATTGGGTGGACAACAAGCTGTCAACAAGTCTCAAATGCTCATGTGGAGGTCAGAAAGGGTAAGTGAACCTCATATTCATTGTTCACCTTCTTTATATTGCTTATTGATGGTCAAGAACCAGGAATATGGAAGAGGCAATGCAGGTAGAGTCCAGATACAGTGGGAGCTTGGCATGGATGAGGAGTGTGAGTCCTTGGAGAAGAACCATACAGGTATTTGTTGGTAGAGTTGTCAGCTGGAAGTAAGCACTGAGAGAGATAGATTCCCATTTTAGAGAAGAGAGTGGATGGATACATGAGACGGAAGGCCAAGGTATATGGTCTTGAGGAAGCTGCAGGACAGTGGTACAGGGTTTGACAGGTGGATGACTAAGCATGGCTTCAATTAATGTCAGTGTAACTATTGTGTTTATCTTACCAGGTGGATGATGAGTCATGAAATCATCTTATTACTATATGTGGGTGATTTACTAGTAGGTTTGTACATATAGGTATTTGCTAAGCTAAGGGTAAGGTTAGTTCAGAGGCGTGTCATGAAGAATTTGGAGCAGCAAAATTCTTTGGCATAAGAGACATGGAGATTTTATCTCCAGTGGGCACTGATGTGAAGACGGTGTTGGCAAGGTTCATTACGCAGGATGCAAAATCGGTAAGCATACCAATGGCTGAATAGTTCAAGCTTAGCTTGAAACAGGGTTTGAAATCACATGAGGTTTAGTGTAGGCCTAAATTTTCCCAATCAGTGGGGGTTGTCAGAAAGTATGGAGCCAATTCGGGGAAGGAGTATTGGAGGGTAGTTCAGTGGGACTAGCAGTAGGGATTCTTGTTATGCAGGGTCAATTTCTTCACTACATGGATGTGTAGGTTCGGATGTGGTAGGTTACTTGAATGATAGGTATATCATCATAGATTGTGTGGTGGTTGGCCTTCAGGATGGATCTTGAAGAGGGATACAAGCCAGGGAATAATTTAGACAGTGTACAGATATAGGTACAAGTGCAGCTATTTATCTCCAAGTGGGAGATTGTTATGTTGTGGAGCTAAAAGCTTCACCAGGATGCAAACAGGGGAAGTTACGGAGGATGCAGAGTTGCAGAATCAATTGCAAGAAAAATGGCATCGGTCTGATCAGCCGACGTCGGTCATATAGCAAGAGGAAGCAACCGGTGTCGGTTACCAGTCGGCCGACATCGGTCATGGAGGAGTCGACGTCGGTAGCCTGTGCGAGAACAGGCAGTTTGCATGACGAATCCGGGAGAGTCTATTTTGAGACTGTTAGTTTGCATGTTGAAGGCTAGTCATAGTCTTGAGTTGCGAGTCTAATCATTGTAATTAGGTTAGTCTAATTATTGTAAGCATGAGATCTATATATGGACTCATGGGCTGTATTGTAAATGTGTGCTAGAAAGCCATAGAGCTTTTAGAGAGAGCTAGTGTAGCTCCTCCTAGTTCCAAAGGGGTGCTGAGTGTGTATGATCAGGGAGAGTTGCAAGGTCTACAAGGTCAAGGAGCTGATCCACTGGGGTACTGGTTGAAGAATCATAAGGACTTGGTGAGGCAAGGACAAGGGTTCTTCAGGGGTGTAGAGATATCTACATGGTGAGTAAGGTCTAGTGATTTGCAGGTAGCAGAGAGCAGGGGATCTACTTGGAGTACGGTTGTGTACTTGGTGAACTGGCAGCGTGTTACTAACTGGTTGGAGAGGTGAACATCAATTCTATATTGGAGTTGATAATTGGGATTGAGAGAGAGAGGGAAGAAGGTCTTGAGGTGTGGCGAACCTTTGAGGTGGAGGAAGAAGTGGCATCTTCCTTATTGTATATTCTTCTATGTATTTAATACAATTGTGTATTGTCTCTTAATTCCTGTGTTGTTTCATATTTCTAGTTACTTATTGATTTTGGTATAATTCCATGTTTAGTTGCTAATACAAGAAGTAATCACATGTGTTCTAATTGGTAGAGCAAGATCCTGACTCAGTAGGGATCGGAGCATGTTTATTGTTCCCGGGTTCCCTGACAAATAATAATTGCCATGAGAAGAATATGAAAGAATATAGAAGAGAGAATCTTATAAAATGAGACAAGAGACTTGAGGAAAGGTCTCAAGAATATAGATCAATTGATACTCATGATAGAACATATGAAAAATCAAGAAGGAAACCCATGGATTGGATGAGTTATGAAGAAAAGGAGGGTGAATTTTCCAATAGAGTTACTTATGAGAGAGGAATAGCATAAGATGAATGCCTTGAGGAATAAAAGGAGAAAGAGAAGTGTCCATGGAGACTTGAGGAAATGTATGTTTCCAAATGATCAATATGAGGAAGAATAGGTGAAGAGAGTTCTCATTATGGATAACATGAAGGAAGATGAGAGAGAAGTGCCAAAGGAATCACTTGAAGAAGAAAAAAGAAATAAGAGGAGAGTTTCTATGAAGGAGGCACTCAAAGGGACATTGTGGTCTCTTATTTTACTATCTAACATTGTATTTGAGTTTATATATGCATGTATGAAGATATTCATGAGCAAGGTATTGGCAAGAAATAGGGAAAGAAAATTACCCATGCACAAAGATGAGTGTGAAAATGAGAAGGAACAAAGTCATGTTGTTTAAAAAGGAGAAAGACATTATGAAAGGACCAAAGATGAAGAATATGATAGTGTGGGATATTTTCAACTAGTCCTTGAAGAGATAGAAGCTAAATTAGAATTTTTTGATGCCTTAGAGATCATAGTGGAAAAAGAAGTGAAATATGGACATATGAGATATTTTTCCAAGCAAAAGAACATGGAGGAAAAGTAAAGCAATTTTTATCCTATTGATAAGGTATATGACAGTTCATATTTTGTTATTGATATTGTAAATGTTAATGAAAAGGTGCATAGACAAGTTGATAGGAACAAGGACAAGAGCAAGCCTACAAATTTAGAAAAAGATCATGGATATAGGATGCCATTTTGGTTAAGACAACTGGTTACAAAGTTAAGAGTAAAAGGTCTTCACCAAAGGGAAGTATATTATAGAAATGCAAACAAAGGACCAACAAAGAACGTAAGAAAATTTTAGTTTGAATAAATAGGTCAATGGATTCCAAGGTAAGCTGAACACATGCAAATTAAAGTGTGGGTTCCCAAAGGAAAAAAAGAAGTATAAAAGGATGTTGTAATCAATCATGATTAAGAAGACATGCCCCTAGGGATTTCAAGAGAAAATAAAGGTAAGGAGATTGTTGGTGATGACATGCATAATGAAGCATTGAAAGAAATATTTGTTAGAGAGGATGAGAAAATAAAAAATATGTTTGTAACTAATAATGTGAATCTTTAATCAAATGTTCAGCTGTTATCTAAAGATGAGAACATTGGTAGGGAGATGCCAAGGCAAGAGGAGGCATTTGAATGCCATAAAGTTAATGAAGAGAAAATTGGACATGAATAAGGAAAATAAAAGGTAATATGGAAAATTGTGCCAAAATTTGATGATACAAATGAAGAGATAGAAGATATCTCTTGGAAAGATGAAATAGAGTTGATAGATGAGTTATTAAAACCATTAAATCAGTTAGTGACAATAGATACTTGGTCAAATTTGAAGGCAAGCAAGGATAGTCAAAAAACTCACAAAAATGGCCCTAAAGAAGAGGTATTTATGTACCAAGAAATCAAATATGGAATAAGTAATGATGAAGAGTGGAATTACATTGATATGATCATATATATGATGATATTTCAAGCTAGAGAAAGAATAAGTGCATGTATAAAATAGGAGCATGAGGAAAGTATACAGACACATTATCAAAAAGTGACTCCAAAGAATCAACAAATGGACAAAATTGAGTCAAGTCACAATAAGTTATATGCAACTGAGATGAACATATTAGATAAAAATTCATATGAAGTGAATTTAACAAGGGTAGAGGCCATGGAGAATGAAACAAATTAGGAAATAGACAAGTTGATACATTATATGAGGATGGAGGAAAACTTATTCACAATGAAAGATAAGATGAAGAGTAAAAGGTAAAGATCAAGAATACAATTAGATAAAGTTAAATAATAAGAGAATAATAGTGGCAATAAAGTCCAAGTGAAAGAGAAGATCAGGAATTGGAAAGCAAGCAAGAAAGATAAATAAACTATTTGAGTTGGAGTTCAAATCTTTCCCTCAAGGGAAGTATGTTACAGGAGCATCAAATCAAACAATGAAAATCTATTCATAATTAATTAATTATGTGATTAGTGATTGTAATTTATCTTTTAGAGTCCTCTAGAATGTGACTAAGTTATTAAAAGAGTCCTTATGTGTGTTTTGGTAGCCTTTTGGCATTTTCCTGCCAAAATGGGCATTTTGAATATTTGAATTGTGAATGTGTGTTTTGAAGCATCTTGGGTGAGTGTTATGTATTTCAATGTTTGAAAATTAATGTAAGAGTTTTTATATGGACCTAGGAAAGTGTAGTAAGGTGTTCTATGTTCACATCATGAGGAGAAAGGAATAGGCTAAGATTATTGAATGTAATTGCCACATCATGGTAGTTGTCTTGAAAGTAAGAGAGGTATCCATGCATGTAGAAAGAAATGGAATGAGTAAATTTATGAGACAAAAAATTTTGGTTAAGAGGCATAGACACATTTTAAGTTGGTATAAGGCAAAGGTACAAAAGAGAGAGTCAGGAAAAATAGGAAAATGACAAAGAATGAGAAGAATTAGTATTTTATCATGAAGAACAAGAAATATAGTAAAATGTATTTGATTACCCTTGCATCAAAATCAATAAAGGATTAAGTGTTTATATTTACCTATTCCCACTATATTTTCTTATTTAATGATTGCCTTTTTATTTTTTTAAATAGCCTTCATGGTTTGAGTTAGTTTGGTATTCTAGTTACAGGTTTGTATAAGACTGAGTTGAAGAATCATGAAAATGTATGTTGGTGTGTATGGAAATGAGATAGTAAATATAATATGGTAAGTCATGTGAATGTTCAAAGGACATGAAATTTATAATTATTAATTCTTGGTGTTTTTATATAGGTTATTTTAGCTTCATGGTTTGTGGAAAGGATTCTTTGAGTAAATTTGAGAGATTGTATCCAAAAGAGACAGTCAAGAAATGTGTGTGGTCTTATTAACAAATTATATATGTGGATGGAGTTTGTATAAGTATAAATATTATGGATATAGATAACATAATGGAACATAATCTTTATGTAATGGTTCAAAACCTTATATAAGGAAAAAGTGTGAAATTGAACCCTGTACTAGTTTTCCCAATCAAACTATGTCTGCAAAATTTTGTAAAACCATTGATTTGAATGTGTTTAGAATTTGTTCAAGAAAATATAGGAGTTAAATTATTTTATAATATTTATTAAAAAAATTATGTAGGTCTTTGGAAGGTCTGAGATCAAGTATGGTTCATTAAAATCAAATTTAAAGCCTCTCGGTTAGCTACTGTTCTATGTAACCCTAGACTAGGGTTAGAATTGGATAAATTCAAATATAAAGAGTTTTAATTGATGAAATAACTTGAAACTTGGTAGTTTGGAATATTATGAGAAGTTTCAAATGATTTGTGTCATTTTGAATCTGTATGGCCTTATACGGTGGGGTTATTGCAAACTGTGTTATAATTAGGCCTAAAGACTAATTAGGCTAAATGAGGTGATGAGTAAATGGAGATGCATGAAGAGTTAAGGATTGAAACTTGGTTTGGGGTTGTATGGTGGAAAATGGTACTAGTATATGGGATTATTTTGTATAGAGGATTTGTATTTAAGTCAAACAAACAAGCTTTGTCCTTAAGGAGGCCTAATTGGTAAGACAGTTACAAAAGAAAGGGTACTAAGACATAAAATGAGGTTAAGAAACTTATTGGAAAGAAATATGGAGATATAAGGTGCCCAAATATGGGATTAGATCTTCTGGATCAATTTTAAAATGTTCTAACTAAGGAAATTTTCATAAAAAAGGGTCACAAAGAGGAGAGCTTGAGAGGTGTAAGAGGTAATTGAGGATGAGATTAAGTTGGAGATGAGTTTAAGTATGAAATGTCTAAAAAATATCATCTAAGTTTGGAATATGCCTTCATGGAAGCTAAAAAAATAAATTGAGTATTGGATCTTAAGTGAGCTATTGGTCTCAATAAGCTAGTGAGTGAGAGGAGTTGGACTAGTGGATAAATAAAAATTAGTGGATGAGTGAGAGGACCATGAAAGATCTAAAGATAATAAGGGAAGGTTAAAATGTGCTTACACATCAAAATAAAACATGAGAAGGCTATTAAGCTTAATGAAGAGTGAAATAAACATTGAGAAAAGAGAGTCAAGATAGTGTGAAACCAAGAATGAAAATTTGGAAGTTATGGATTATAGATTGGTTTTTATTGAGAAAGAGTTGAAAGCCTGAGGCTTTGCATCATAATGTGTCTAAATAAGATAGAAATTTTGAATATTTATATTTTCTAATATATGTCTAAACTAATCAAATTTAAATGTTACAAGTAAAAGTTTAATTACATTTTAGTATTTGTATAAATATATAAGAGGACTAGAGTTATTAGCTTATATATTTCATGTGTATGATTGAGACTATGTGAAGATAGTAGGAAGGATTGAAAAAGGATCTGGAGTCACTCAGCTCTAGAAATCAATTATCTAGTCTGCCTAGACAAATATAGTAACAAATAGACACATGAATTAGACAAAGGTGTGTGGATCCTAATGGAATTATCTTTGTGACTTATGTTTTATTTTTTCATCACAAATTTTTGTGCCTTATTATAAACTATTATTTTGTGCAATATTAAAATCTCTTATGTGTGCAAGTCTAAAAACCTGTCTCCTTCACTTTGAAACACTAGCTCTACTATAAGGGAATAAATACAAGTTGAGTTGATCCCAATCAACCCCAACTAAGTGTGAAATGACTATGTACATGTAAAATATTTTCAATATGGATCAAACCATATGTAGTTATCTTAGTTAGATGTATATGTACAATAATAATCCTTTAGTATGTATGTAAATTTTAATCTAGATTTCAACATTTGATAATGGAAAACTTGACTTGGTTTAAATTCTTCAAACTTGGATTAGCCCTACTCATTCATATTGAATTTTAAATTGAGATACTTATGGTAGTTATTCACAATGTGTAGGTAATGTATAGATGTTTGTTTGCTACTTTATAGATGAGTGTTAGATGGGAAATAAGCTTAGACCTTTTGTGTTTAAATTGATGACTATTTTTATAAATTATCACATCAATAACATGTAAAATATATAGGATAACTCATAAATATGATTTAAATTTGGAAAATAATTATTTATGGGCATACAAATAATTCCTACATAAGTGGATGATTTTATAAATATGAAGTCATTTAAGTATGACTGGATGCATCTAGAAATATAGGAATAATTATTCGATGATTAGGGGACAATATAATTAGGATAATAATTAGATTAGGGATAGACTATGAAATTCATATAAATGATTGATAGAAAATCATGAAGGTCGGATCCACAAAATGAAAGTGGATGGGAGAGAAGGGTGTGTAAGAGCCATATGTGTATGCACATGTCATGTAAGGTAGAGATATGCTAAGATTGACTTTTTAAAGTGTCTATACTAGATTTATATGTCTAAAAATGCCTATTTTTTAATATTATTTAAAATTCTAGAGTAAAATTATAAAGAGATTTCATACCTTAGTGTATAAACATAATTTGTCTTTGGGAGAAGGCTTAAAGAGTCTACCTTTGTCCATGCAAACCTGCAATAAAACATGTAAAAATCAATGTCCATATATGAAATAAAATATGAAGTAAAATATATCATTGAAATATTTTAAATTTTTAGAGAAATAAATGAATATACCTATAATTTGGAAAATCATGTTTCCATTTGAAGCTTTAGAGATTGGGGTGATTATGACCCAATGAAGAATTCCATGGGGTGATTATGTCCCAAGGCAGATGCCACTTATTATAAATATGGGTTGGGAAGATAATTTTCCCAAACCCTCATGAAGAATGAGTAGTGATAGGTCATTAATTGATACAAAAACTCAACCATACAACTCATTTAATTAATATTGGACCTCGAGATGAAAGGGTGGACCCCCATACTAAGCTCATATATAGACAAAATCTACCACTTCCAATGAATTTTAGATTCAAAATGCTTCCTTTAGTTCCTTCAATACCAACTTTAAAATAGACAAGTGCATGCATGAACAACATCCATGCCCCATAATCTTATCAACTATCCCAATTTAATATATAATTCCATAAATATATATATATATATATATATATATATATATATATATATATATATATATATATATATATATATATATATATATATATATATATATATATATATATATATATATATATATATATATATGTCACTCTGCCCTCAGTCGAATAAATTTGATTACTTGTCACTCATGTAACTTAAACATGTCTTCATATGCATTACATTTGCCACCAAATTTTATAGTTCCCTCCTCCCCCTTGGTCACTTTATTAAGCTAAATAGTAAAATTACTTTTTAAATGAAATTATGGTTTTTTAACATTTTAATTTTAGAACTCTTTTATTGAATGAATTGTGGTATTAAGTTGATTTTAGAACCATAATTTGTTTGTTTGAACTTTGATTGTTGAGGTTACTTATCCATTTATCATTAATCTCTTATATTAAAATTTCAAAGTTATCACACTATTTTACTTTCCTTCAAATTTGATTGATTAAGGCCACCTAGCCATATAATGACCTTGATCACTCTAATGAATTTTAAAAGTCTATTCTGCATTATTTAACTCACCTTCAAATTGGATTGATTGGGTCTACTTGGATAGTTAATATTTTTAACTCTTTCATTGGGATTTATAAGTTTTTACATTGGATACGCATGTTAGTTATTGAATTTTCATGTTGTGATTATTTGCATCATGGGCTTCCCAATCTTAAGATTTCCCTTTGTTATATATTGGGAAGAGGTAGGAGAGATATTTATTGTTGGTTTTTGATATTTGGTCAAGCTTAAGGGATATAATGGAATGTGCATGAAAAAGTTGGTAAAACCATTCCTCCCCTATTTTTCTTTAGTATTTTTTATTTAAATAGGACATATTGTATGAGTTGGGAAAACCAATTTTAGTACTTACTAGACAAGTTGGTAAAATTACTTTTGTGACTTTTTATACAACTTGGGAAAATCGTATCTTACTTATTCTTTGGGAACAGAAGGTGAGCTTTGGTTGTGATATTTTTGTCTTGGTCATTGTATCTTACTCTCAAGGAGAGTAACCAAGGGTCATTGTGGTGGTGGTGATTTGGTGGTTCTCTTGGATGTATTTTTTTATGGTGGCTCAATATTCTTATTTTACTCTCTAGGAGAGTAATGGAGGCATGTTTTTTCTATTAGGGTAAATGGTGGGTTTTTATAGGGTCCCAAAAACTTGGTACATCACTAAAATTATAAAACATGAAAGCATAGATAAAATAATCAAGAAACAACAAAACAACACATTAGAAAAAATAGAAATAGTAGAACATGTTAGCTATTCATCAACATAATAGCTCCCAAATTATAAAAAAGAGTCAGTCAAACAACCTAATAAAAATTCACTTAACCTATTTTTAATTTTTTTTTAAAACTTAAATCTTCCTTCCAGATTCAACTTGAATTCCCAGGGCAACTTCAACATCTTGAGTCCTCCTTTATTCTCTCTCTTAAGGATGATACTCATTTCAAAACTAACTAAAATTAAATTTGGAAGTGTTCCTAGTCACTTTATTACTTGGATGTACCTATCACTTGAATTTGGTTTTCCTACCATGCACCAAATTCCAACCATCCTCATTCATTCCACCCTCTTAGGATGACTCTACCTATAAATCCATAATTTCCTTTTTGACATATTATTTATACATGGACCCTTCTCAGAAAGATAGAACCTTAAAGTTACCTAATTCTATCTCATTAGTATGAGCATAAGATTCACCATGCTTTTATATAACAAGGGGGCATTCTTTTTCACTCCTCCCTAATGTTGGTCATGATCCTCCATGATACATATTTTTGCATCCTCTATCTCTAAAGCTAATTCCTCTTTCTTCCCCATTGGGGTCTCTAGGATTCCTTCTTTTTCCTTTTGTAGGTCCTAGTTTTACAAATCCTTAGTCTTCCCTTATTCAATACCTTTCGATATTTATTCCTCCTCCATCATAGTTACCTCAAATCAAACTCCAATATCCTCATTCTATCTTGGATTCAAGGCACTCAAACACTAAGGCATGCCTTTATCTATGTTCCTTATTTCTTCTTTTTGTTTACCATTTATATTTATTGAGTTTAGCTTTTCTTCATGTTATTTGATTGGTTTCTCCATTTTTTTGTGATCTTGATTGCTCTCTACCTCTAATTTGTAATATAAATTGGGTTTTATAGGGGTCCTCCTTACTCCTCTATGTTGATGGTTGTTGATTTTTAATGAGGTAGGTATTTCCTTTGTATCCCAAACTTTGGCACAAAGTATAGGGTATGATTTTATAAACTATCATTTGTATTCATTCCACATATTTTGATCTTCACTTGATAATGAATGGGATCTCCTTGTCCATGAAGACATCGACACAAAGTTAGGCATAAATTAATATTCTCCTAGATTTTGTAATAGGATCAAGGGAGAGAAACTGACCTAGAATATTGACAATACATAATAATACATTCTCATCATATAATTCCAACATAAGACTCCAAAAATTCACCCATATTGGTATTTTATTAACACTTTCCTTGTCTAGATCCATACTGGAGTCCATTTTTTGAAGGCAAGGCTTGTTCTCCCTAGAAACCAAGGTCCTCTTAACAAAACTTTAGAGTAATCCTCTTGATTTGAAAAGGATATAAGGAAGAAATTTTAATCAGATTAAAAATATATAATTATCCTTCAGGTCTCCACTTCTTACTTGCCTATTCTCTGACAAAGTCAATATTAGGTCTTCTCCCTTGAAACTTCCTAATTAATGCATTTCCCATCTGCGCTTAGCTCTATCATAAATTTTGTTAGGTATTTGGAGGTAAATACTCCCTTCTTCCACTATATAGTATTCAAGATTTGAATTTCAATTAGGGTCATTGCGAATAAACTAACTACTCTATCTACCCAAGAACAAGGAGTTGAGGTAGGGGAAAGAATTTGCTTGCCTAGATTCAGAGGGTCTTACCTCAAACTTCTAAATTCCCTATCTATAATATTTAATGGAGATAGTTATCCATGGGCTTGGTTAAAACCCTACTCACGTGATCCCCCCTCTAATCTTCTCCTATCATCATGGTCGGTCTGAGATTCAACAAAAAAAAATTCACCTCCCATCTTGTCCTTCACATAGGGCTCTATTCACCTAGCTTACTTTGGATTTAATATGGCTTCTCACTTGTTCTATGTTTCAAAATTTCCACCATGTTTTAGGACATCCATCCACTAATGGTTAAATTTTTATAACATTTAATGGATTTGTTTTATGGTTTAGATATTTGTACTACTTTTAAAGCACCAAAATTTGGTATGAGCCTTGTTTGTATAATGTTTTTCATACCACTAGGCATATATTGAATTTCATTGTAAATTGGGTACTTATTGGCAATTTTATCTTGGTCTTGTTCTTTCTTGTCTACTTTGTTTAATTGCATTATTTTTTGTCTAATATTTTCAATGTTTTATGGGTCTATCGCATGGATCTCTAGTCTTGTTTATTTTTCTCTATTTTTTATATGTGTTAAGTAGAGTTCCAATAAAATTAGGATGGTGTCAATTACTAGTAGAGTTTGATGTTTCTAGTAGTGTCCTAGAGTGACTCTTGGGTATATTTTGAGCACTACAACATTTGTATTAGTTTATTTTATCTTTTTGGGTTTTATTATGTGCATCAATATTTACCTAATTAAAACTTGAGATAACTATGTATACAAATACCCTAAGAGAATTTTAGGGACACATTCATTGAAAGACAAGGTATACAAAGAGAAAATAGACATATAGCTAATTCATATTCTAATTTAGCATAGATCTAATTTTTTTTAAGGGAATAAATCTGATTGCATACATTAATTCCATGATTATACCAAAGAAATACCTAGGAAAAATTACATTTAGACATGTGTTCACATGATTTATCACACACACACAT
This sequence comes from Torreya grandis, assembly GCA_037957365.1. NCBI lineage: Eukaryota > Viridiplantae > Streptophyta > Pinopsida > Cupressales > Taxaceae > Torreya > Torreya grandis. Next base: position 3,656,285 of record JARHVA010000231.1, on the reverse strand, counting down.
CAATGGAAGAACTAAGTGTGGTTTGAACCCTCTTTAAAATATTATAGCATAGAAAATTTCAATGAGGAGTGGCTGAGGTTAGTCCAACACATAGAGCTAACCCATTTTTTAAGTCATCTTAGTGTCAAAAGTGAAATTAATAATTTTAAGAAAATAAAATAAAAATGAAGATCCATGCATATGGCTGAAGGTAAATAGTGAATAGGAGACATCTATAAATGCGGGACCAATGGTATAAAGTGGCACAAATTGGCATAGTCAACCTAGATAGTGCATGTAAAACTTAGATAGTATTGGTTGTTGCAAGATTATAATATTTTCTAATAAAATCGACATAAGTTTTGAGTTCTCATTTCCTAATTTGAGCAATCACAAAGTTAATACAAAAATAATTCAAAGACTAGGATGAATCCATTGAACAATAGAAATCAAAAAATATCTAAATGCATATCTCTTCCCATTTATTTATCATTTCTAAATTTAATAAGTACAATTTTAATCTACCTTTTATATTTATATTTGTATGGTTAATATCCTATTTTACATAACTTTAATATTCAATAGTTTAATCTTATTTATATTATATGAATTACAAAATAAATAAAACATGACACTTGTGACACTTGGGATTTTTTGGGTATGTGAATTCCATTTTCCAAACATTAGATAACTCTATGGTAACCATGGTGTTTTATCATTATTTTTAATATGTTGTGGCATCAACTGACCTCTATCCTTATAATATTTTATATTCTTAAACTAATAGCCCTAAGATTGGTGAACTTCATTCCTTACCCTATTATGTGTTTTTCATCTCTTATTTTTTCTCCCTTTAAAAAGGTCTTCTATTGTGTGATCTTTCCAAATGAGGGAATGAATGTTGATAATGTCTTAGTTCCTCATTAAATTTGATATTTTTAACTTCCCTCCTTTCCTTACTTTGGGTGCCCAACATTTGGGGAATTTTTTTTGTGTGGGAGAGGTATATTTGTGAATTATTCTCTATTTTATTTTAATTTTAACAAGTTTTTATCTATATACATATTTGAATCTCAAATTAATAATATAAAATAAGCATTGAAGCATGCTTTACCTTATTTTCATTATGGTCCTCTGTTGATATTCAATGAAATGCACATATTTATTATATATAACACTTTTGGGATTGGGAATTAATTGACATTAGTTACCTTATTTAAATTTATTGTTTCCTTAGCTAATTGCATGATCTTATGAAAATTTTAACTATATGAAAATATTATGAATACTTAAATTGAGAATGACATCACAATATTATAGAAAATGTGTGCAATAAAATGCAAAAATATTAATTTGAGCATTGGGATTTATTTGTTCTTTTTGTATTAGATATGTATTTTTATCATCACTATATGTTCTTTTCATAAGTTATGTATTTTTATCATTTATAAAGGCTTCAGTTTTAGAGTCTTAGAAAATAACACATATTAGTGTATTTATCTTTTTAATTAAATTTAAGACTATTTTTTATTAGATAAGTTTAAAAATTAGGAATAGGGTCTCGTACCCTTATAAAAAACAATGAAATATGTTCAAATAAAAATGAGAGAAATAAACATATAAAAAATTCACTAGGACCACATATGATTAGGAAACTTAAGCCAAAAGTTAGCCAAAACCTAAGTAAATAGATACCATTTGACAACAAATATTATTAAGCATTTAATGGTTGGATTTCATTTATTATGATTACACAACCAAATTATTGTTTTTTGCCTTTGTCTTCTCTTTATTCTTACCTCTGGTTCTCTTGTTCGGGCCCTAGGAGGAGTCTTCAGCCATGCTTTTCCTTTTGTTTTCCAGAGTCTTTTCCTCCCATTTCTCTTATTTTTCTTCCCCTATTCCTTTTTCACCTCCCTACTCTATTCATGCTTCCTTTTTTATGGGAGTCATACCTATCTCCCTTACCTTTTTGTACCTTTTGCCTTTCCTCTACCAATACCATTATTATCATCCTCTAGAAAGAGCATAATTTTCAATTTGTTGATCTTGTTAACTAGTTTAAAGCATATTAGATGTTGAATAACCACCTTCATCTAGATCCTCTCCATATTTGGAACCAACTTATCACACAAACTATTCACAGGGTTTGGGGAGTTAGGCTTTCAATCAACTTGGCAACCTAGATGTTTTCATCAAAACTACTAACAGGGGGAGACTTATCATTTTCTTCCTCTCCCACAAAAATAGAGGAGTCTTTCCCTTCCCCCTATCTGAGCCATCTTTATTTTATTCCTCTAAATCTTCCCCTTCACTAGGGATGTAGATAGCTTCAATGACATCTTCCCTCATAGGGGTTCCCATCTCTTCATAATAAGTAGGATAAGCCCCTAATGTAACAGGATGGAGGGCATATTAGCCTTAAAGGTCATAATTGAGGCTTCTAAAGATTTTATTATAAAAAAGGCATGCTTATCCCCTACCCCTTGAAGTGGTTCATTAACATGAAGTGGTGTGAAAATATGATCGTGTTCTTTCCCTTGAGGGTGATATACCTCATAATATAGAGGCATATCTCAGGCCTCTTCCTCGATAATTATACTATGGGAAAAATTTCTAGGTTGAGGGGACCAGTTTATTAGTTTTGAAAAAGATATATCATTAACTCATCCTTTTTATTCTTTTCCTTAAAGTATTTAACACCATCACAACTCATACCTATAATTTCACCATTTATAAAACTTAGGATTATCATTTCAATAAGATGATAGGATAACTAAGAAAGTGTCACTAAAAAAATTATAGGTTTGTGTATGTTACCCTTAAATTTTAAAAGGAACATTATTTGTTTATTCAGGTTTGATTCCTTCTTGTTGGTTTTTTTTATTTTGAGGACATTATAATAACATAAACTATAATGTAAGCTTCGTATTGTCATCTAACTCTTGGGTTATGAACTTCTAGTTATCTTATTGTAAACATTGCTTTTATAAGGAGAGTAAGATGTAACACCTTGCATGTTGTTAATTATTTTTTAATTAAAGGATATTGAAGGTAAATTATACTTATATATTTTTAATGTTTATAAAATTATCTCTAACCCTAGTGGTGTTTAGACATTAAGGTCCTACTAACATATGTTTATGTTTAGGGACTTAAACGGGTCCCCTTACCTAATGTTTATTGTCAAAGAAACATTAGAAAACTAAATATAAATATGGTGATGATTACTCATTGAGGTCATATTAATACATTTCTATCTTACATAGATAATACCTAAATAAAAACAATGATAATATAATTAACATTATTAAAATTATACTTTTGTTTGATAATATATAGTGTAGAAATTTGACTTCTCCAAGAAAATATTCATAAAATTAGTCGATAAAGATATTATTTTTATTTAGTGTAATTATATCAATAAAAAATTGTATTGAACTATTATTATAACTTATATTGAAATTTATTAAGACATCTTCAAAGAAAAAAGTCTAATTTTATTTTATGGTTAAAAAAAACACAAATACGACTATTCAACCTTTAAAGTTAGCCTTTGAAAGCTCCAAATTTTACTTACATTTATGTAAAATTTCCATTTTAATAATGCAACATCTAATACAAATGAAAATATAATTTCAATTATTTTTTATATATCATGGTCCTTGCTCTAAACCTCCCATATTGTGTATATCCTGCTTCCATGAGACTCTATTTCTTTGGGGTATTTGGTAAAAGAAAACTAGGTCTATGTTAGTGCCCATGAAGACACATTTATTATGTTTATTTTTCAATCAATCCACACACCATGTCTATTACCCATGCCTTTTGTTAGCTATAAAATGAAAGTTCCATGTGATAACATCATTTTTTATCATCTAGTCAAACACTTCATGAGCATCCATTATACTTGTTTTTAATGCTATGAGACTGAGATTGAGATGAGTGGTGGATGGCATATAATTTAATATTGTCCTTCCATATTCTAAGTTATCAAGTAAGCTTTCAATACTAAAGTAATACAAGACCCAAAAATAAATATCATTTTCATTACTTCCACAAATTTATATCATTAATCACCTTTATTCACAACTTTTACCAACTAATCTCCATACTAAATATAGTATACAACTACAAGAGAATGAATAAAACCAAATTTAGTACTATGATTTTAGCATAAGTCTATTTCTTAAATTTTTTTTGGACATGATATTGTTACAAGATTTGAGCAGTTAAAAAATATATAACTTTATGGTATGTGTTTTTTAAAAATGGAATGCTATAAGATATGAATTATAGGAAAGTAAAATAAATAGCTGCTCCACAGTTGATATCACAACCATATTTTATAATTCCAATATATAATCTAATCAATCAATGTTATTTTTTGGATTAAATTATTTTGAAAATAATGACATAAGTGTGATTTACATTATGCCAAAATTGGTAAAATAGGTACATGAGAATAATATAAGGTAATATAATAATAATAAACCCTGGTGTGATAAAATAGATTAAAAAAAATACAAATAGATGATTGAATAAGAAAGAAAAATTAAAATATACAAGTAATTATAGAAACAAATGTACCTATACACTATTTTTAAATTTTGGAACTAGAAAGGGATTCTAGAAGTGATTATCATGTAATCCTAAAATGTTATTGTTATTTTTTTAGGTTAAAATCAATAGAGTGCTAATTATGTCCCACTACCCCTTTCAATTATGTCCTCTTCATATGATTATATCCTTTGATGAATAATTATTTATACATTATTTTAAGCATGTGCATAAGTTGGTGATGAAAAGGGTTGTGTCCTCACTTTGAAAAATTTATGGACAAAATGTGTTGAATTTATCATTATTTCCTCCTTCACCTAATCTTAAAATTGATGTATAAAATAATATGTGAAATGTAGTTATCCTAAGAAACCTCTTGAGGAGTTACAACTATATATTCCACACACTTAGAATTAGGGATCTATGTAGTTATAATACATTTGAGTGAAATCTCAACCCAAGGGATAGAAATGTAATCACCTCCTCTCTTATATATTTAATGAAATTATATGCTTATTTATAGCTTTATTTTTTCATAAGATGATGGTGGCACAAGATTAGGATAAAATTTGATCCAACTTAGAGTCAATGTAGCAGCACCTTGACAAATTGTAAACATTAAAATCTACTATTAGACACTTAAAAATGTCACTTTTGACATATCCTTACCATACATAACTTGTGTGTACACATATGAATATTGCAAATCCTTATCTATAATATGATTTTAACCTTCCCAATTTGATATCAGTCACCTACAATAATTCCCTAGAATATGTCTAAATTATTTATTATCATAATCAAATTGTGTCATTATCATCATATCATTATTCCTATCTCCGTGGACACCTCTAGTCATAATCAGAAGCCTTCATACTTATGTAGTTTTCCACCTCCACTGGACTCATTTTTACACCAATAAATGGTAATTTTATAATTCCAATTATATTTATGGGCCAGATCATAAGTTTTGCATAATGACATCATGAGAATTTACCAAAAGAGTCTTCTATGAATATATGATAGGTCTAATCCTATTCCTTATAACAAGTATCTAGCTTTTATAAAAAAAACATATACACATTCAGAGGGACTTCTTAAACTTAAAAAATCAAAAAAGAGTTATAAAATTTAGGCCCTCGCTAAGTATAAATTATCTAAGACAATTCAAGTTTTCCATTATCAAGTGTTGAAAATTAGATTAGAACATGCATTCATACTAGTGGATCATAACTACACACATTCATTTAAAGGAAAGAACTACATGTAGTTTGATCTATATCCTCATAGGATTGGATACATAGGTAGGGTTTATCCATTCATTTGGGAGTGGTTTATGTTAGATCAAACCATTACTCTTTCCCATTTTTATAGGTTAACTTGTGTTGAAAGTAGAGCTAGGGATTTAAATAGGAAAAAAATTATGGATTTTGTGAATACAACAAACAATTGATATTAGATAAAGAGAAAAAATTCAATAAGGTATAATTAATTATGCCAAAATAGTGACTCAAAAAACTATAGGGAAAACTTTGATAGATTCAGACATCTTTATTTGATGCAGGTGGCTAGAGGCTGATGGACTTGTTTAGTCAAAATCAAATATCCAATTTCTTGATCTGAGTGTCTCTTGGTCCATTTCAAATTATTCTAGTCACTTTCACATAGCCTCAATCCTACATAAAATTGAAATGATCTAAGTATCTTAATTATATTAATGTTTTCCATAAATAGAAAATTATAATTATTCAATTCTATTATGTTATAGCATTCAAATTTGTGTATTTTTGCCACATATTATACAATATGAATAGTTCAAAAAAAATATGATTTTTTAAATAATTAATAGAAATAAGGTAAAACATATTGGTGATCCCAACCCTATAATAATCATGTCAAATCCTAAGGTTTCCCCTTAGGTTTTCTTCCTTCTTTCTAAGGTTTTAGATTTATGAATTTAAATCTAATTTTCAAAACCTAGTTTATCATTTCCATTCATTTCACATAAATCATTCATGCCTATAATGGGTTTATATATTTTTTATATTTTAACTCAATATATGATTGTAATCATTACATGTTGATTTCCTCTAATATTAAGAAAAAAATTACAATTATGTACTCCAAAAGCTTAAATCATTGTGTAATAATTCTAAATCCAAAATTCATTTTTAAAAATATTTAGCCTTCCTTAGCACATCATATTGTTCAAATGTATAATTTAGGGGAGTTCAATATGTCACTTATTTTACCTCAGTTCAATATTGTCATGGCTATCATCCTTCCTCTCATATGCAAGCCCATACTATCATTATCACTAGAATTAAGCTGCATCCCTTGAATGGACTTTGCATGAATATCAAATCTAGAAAATACCAAGGAAGAAGAAACACATTCTATAGAGGGTATATTTTATGAAATAGATCAACAAAAATTAACTCAATATTTTCAAATGAATTTACACTTGTGATATGCATTGTTATATGTAGCAGGAGATGAATAGCAAAAACTTGCTAAGGTTTTCACATATTAGGATCAACATCATGATCCATTTACTGATATTAATATACATTTTTGAATTATTGATTCCACCATAGGTGATCATACTACTATTACTACTAATATTCCTATGTCTACACCTTTAGCTACACATGTGATGCCCACCCATAATGTGGGGAAATACAAGGACAATCTTATATTACAATGACTATACATAAAAAAACATGTTTTCATACCTTCTAGGTTTTCTATTCATGTAACACGATCTACTACCACATATTTTTTTATTCCTACTATATAATCCCTCATGTAAACTATTATAAATCTATAGACTAATGTGTTTTAGATAGAACAAGGCTCTTCTACACCAAATCACTTGACTAGATATAATGCATTATTTCATAATCCATTAACCCCAAATATCTTAACTTGACTTATACCTATAGTTTTCATATCTTTTAATCTTAAATTATATGATGGTAAAGGTCACCCATAGTAACATCTAAGATCATTCTATTTAGCATGTTTGAACTATGCATCTAATGACAAGTTATTGACAAAGTCTTTTCAATGTATCCTTAAGGACTATGATTTATGATGGTTATATAACTCCCTTTATAATTGATTGGTGTATTTAATCCTTTGGATAACCAATTATTATCATACTTTTTAATCAATATCAATGATAAACTATCTTATGCCTAATTGAAAAACTTATGAAAGTGCCCAATGAACCAATCAGTAACTTTATGCTTCAATAAAATACCATGCTTTCTAAGATGAGAAATCTATGGATAACAATTATTTACAATATATATCCAAGAGTTAAAAACTTACCCCTCCTCATGAGTCTATTATGTTCAAGAGATTCAAAACATTTGATGAGTACTTCCAAATGATTAAGGATTGATAAGTCAAAATTATTGCCTTAAATAAGCTAAAATATCTCACTAATTCTCCAACTACTTCATGTGAAAATTTTCAAATAAAACCAAGTTACAATTCCAAAACAAATGTTACTAAGAATGAATCAAAGGTAATAGTTAATATAGTATCACATCCTAATAATAGGATTTTTCATTTTATTCCACCAAAGAGATATTTTTCATGTTTACCCGAATCTATTTATAAGATATAATATAAGTTATTAGAGTGCAACTTTATATCTATCCCTCCCCCCAAAAGAGTTTGATATGAGTGGCCATCCATTTAAAGGATTCAATAATAATGCATATTGTGATTACCATAGATTTGGGGGGAGAACTCTACAAACATTTTTTTTTTCAATAATACATAAGATTCAAGATCTCATTAATGATAAAATTATTGAGCATAATGAATACTACACCTAAAAATAATTTAGGATCCAACCTAATGGGAACGTAAATTTGAAAATATTTTCCAATATTTTTCCTAACCATGTGACAATAAAATATAAGGCTAATTCTAAGGTGAATATAACTAACAATACATAACCTCCACCATAGACATATGAGCATCCATTTGATAGTGTTATTAGTACATTTACAAGCATATATTTACAATGACCTACTATTACATTTTATAATAATGAGATTGTGGAAGATGATTATAGTTTTTACTCATTATTTATATGTACATGCACATGTAATAGTATATAATATTTGCTTATTCCTAAGATTAGTTGTAGGAATGCTTTTGTCTTGTAGTGAATAACTCAAGACTCCTATACGCATATGAATGAACATCTTGAATGTGAATTGAACAACCATATCTTGACTTATTTATTTATATTTCTTTGTTCATTTTAACTTGAATTATGAAGATGATTTGGCTTGCACCAAACATTGTAAATTGACATTCCTCTAGCCTATCATTATTATTAGAATATGGTTTTTTTCATTGGTCTAATTTATTCTTAATTCCTCTTTCATAGAATTACAACCTATTATTTAGGTATAAAAATTAATATTTTATATGTTATTGCAGTCTTTAATAGTATTTACTTGAATGGTGCATATGTCAAAAGTTAGGTTAGCTATTTTGAGGATACATTGGTTGTTTTAGTCTATTATTTCTATATTTTATATTTGAATGTAGCATACCATTTAGGATAGGGATGTTTCAAGTCCTATTGGTATCTAAATAAAAGGTAGCATGAATTTTACATGTGTTTAAATATCATGAATTATGCTACTTCATAATTTTTATGAACTATTGTATTAGCAAATTGGCATCAAAACTTACAGGTGGTTATGTAAAAGTTTTTGTTGAATGTTGGTTGTTCACTTAGAGAATGTCAGGTAAAACCAAGGAATCTGGTTGTTCCCTCTATACTTCATCTTGATATAACCTACCTGACATACTTGCCACAACTTGTACAAGGTCTCAGATTGAAATTTGGGCATGGAATTTCAAATAAATACTTGTAGATAAAAGTCTATGTGGCATTCCATCTTATTTCAAAATCTACATTGGTATTTGCAAGGATATTTACCACATATTTATTTTTAGTCATTTTACATTTGACATAGAAGTATTCAAAATTTCATGTGGAAGAGTAATTATTTTGAATATTTTTGAGGAAGTTTTTTTTTTTTCATATTCCAATATTGAAATATTTGTAAATTTTCAAAATATATGGAGAAAATCCCCTTATAGGCTTGAAGAGGTATTTTATTTTTAATTTTTTCAGTCAAAAAGTAGAATTTATAATTTTAAGTGATTTTTTAAAATTTTTAATCATTTAATATCCTTGAGAAATATACTCTATGAAAAAAAATAAAACAACCAAAATTTGAAAATAAAGGAGAAATAAGTAGAGCTACTCTTTACCCATTCATTTCTATCAAATGCTATAAATATGGAAATCAATAAAACTGGGTATATTATCAAGTATGAGGTTTTCTTGTTAATTTGGTGCTAATGATAAAGTGAATCATTTTCACATGCTACCTAAGTACCATGTATCTTTTTGATCTCATTTTCCTTAATGTCTCCTTCATTTACTACTGAGTATAAAGAAAGGATGAGCTTTTCCCATGTACTGATGGGTATATTTAAAGGGTAGGTCTATGAGAGGATTGGTATATTTATTTGGTAGTATATATAAAATGGAACCATTTGGATTTATAAGGAACTAATGAACCAATAAGGGGGTTTCAAAAACTTAAAACTCAAAACAAAAATAATATATTCAATCAAATCAATTATTGACATAATATTTACTAGCAAAGACAGTTGGTTAGAATGGTCTCAAAAAGTGGAGAACACATGCATCTTTAATGATCTATGATTTGATATTTACAATGAGGATACGTACCTAATTGAGCCAATAGGGAATGCAAAAAATATTTAGACATGGAGGTAGAAAAACCAAAAAACATTGGACTTGATGAGGGCCTCAGTCGATGGAGATACATTTCATCATATTTAGGGGTCCATTACTCCTTGGAAAACACATAATAAATTTAAAAACCTATATGATTCCCACTTATATTTGGAATTCATTCAATTATAGTTGAATTTTTCCAACCTTGATTTGAAAGATGGTGATGTGATGAGATTAACTTCAAAAATACATGCAATCAAGCATGATGTGGATGTCAAGGGTGCCAAAATTGACATATATATCACTTCATTAATAAAATCCCTTCTTCCCAAATATTAAACCTAATTGGATTCTCATAATAAATCAATCAATTGAATCAACTTGCATTTGATTAATTGGTTGAAAAGATGGTAGAAAGAGAAAAGGCCTTTGGAAGGAAAACCAAGTTCATAGGAGAAAGTGTGTGTTATGTAAATGGAAACTATCAAAAACATCAAAATAAGGCCACATATTCTAAAATTTAAGGAAATAATAAGTAAAATAAGAAAAATAAGGGAAAAGGTGATAAAAATAACAATCAAGGTGGTCAAAATAAAAAACATAATGACAAGAAACACCTCTACTGTTAATAGTGTGATAGAAAAGGAATCCATGAAACCCATAAGTTTAAGACTCCATGGGATAATGTTGAAGCATATCATAATAATAAAGAAGAAAATTCAAAGAAACAAATAAAATATTCAAACTCTACTTAATTCACTAGTGAATTTGTGCTTTCTAGTTTAGATACTGAAGCAAACAATGTCTCAATCAATTCATCATGGTTTGATGTTTGGGTTATTGATATTTGTGCCACCCTACATATTAATTTTAGAAAATATTGATTTGAAGAAATTATGAAGAAATTTTTCGTCTAGTATTCTTCATAGATAGATCAATTATGAAATCATAGGCAAAGGTACAATCTGACTCAAATGTCTAGGGCTTCCATATTTAAAGTCTAAAATGTTATATACATTCTTTAATTGAAATGAAAAATTTTATCTCTAGTGTTCACTTAGAAACAAGGCCATTCCATCTTGTTGAATAGTGATGTCACTATCAAAATAAAATGTGATAATGCAGTCATATTGATTGGATATGAGGGAGGGAAATTTATAAAACTCAAGGGCTAGCCATCAGTTTAAGTGAATTATGTTCATCTCATTAAAGATGGAATTTCTCCAAATGTGTTTTGGATTGCTATATTTGGACATACTAACGATGACAATATTTGTGTGTTGTAAGAGAATGGTGTTACTGGCTTGCCTACCTTGACCAAAAAATTTTACAAAAAAGTTTTAAGCCTAAATTTTGGCCAAAAATGCAAGAGAACCATTTCTAAAGTCACATTAGAAAGCCAAAATAAAGTTACAACTGGTTCCTTATAATTGTGTTCTCTTCCAATTATCTCAATTGGTGGTCATAAGTACTTCATGTTGTTCATTGATCACTACAACATAATGAATTGGATATACTTTTTGAAACAAAAATTTGAAGGATTCAAGACATTCACAAATTTTTGAATGGTGATTGAAAATGTAGATCAAACCTACATTGAAACACTTAGGATTGATAATGGTGGTGAATAAATTTCAAATAAGTTTGAATCCTATCTTGAGTAAAAAGGGATCAAACATCATCTCACAATCACTCACACCCCACAAAAAATGGAGTTGTAGAGAAAATGAACATGACTATGATGAATATGGTTTGTGTTATGTTTTAATTCAAAGGGGTAAATGTACACTTTTGGGTTGAAGTAATTACAACAATAGTATACTTCTAAAATATATCACCATCAACAACCCTTAAATTTAATACTTTGTATGAGATGTGGTGTGGTCATCTTCTTTTAGTGTGATATCTTTAAGTTTTTAGATCCACTTGTTATGAATTAATCCCAAAATAAAAGATATATAATTTGGACCACATGAGTCATAAATGTATTCACTTGGGATATTATGAATCCTCCAAGGCATATAGGCTAGATGATGAGAAAAAAAGAATTTACTTATTGCAATAGAATTTGTCTTTTGTGAAACTACAAAGGACAAAGCCAAAATTGATCAACAATTGAGTCAAATTGATAAATATGCAAAGTTTTATGTCTAAAAGGAGAGTGATATAGGTGTTAAAAATATTTATTGGGATACATATAATTTGGAATCAATTGGTTCTTTATTGTCTCCTATACATGATAATGAAACTCTTACTGAAGGAGAAAGTACAATTTCATCATACAATGAATAGGGGCCATAAGAACAAAGTAAAAAAGGTGAAGTAACTTCAAAAGATGAAACTAAAGTACCTAAACCATAATAAAATATGTTTTATTAAGCCTCACAGACATTGAATGATGTCAAACCTGATGAATGTGGGAAAATAGACACTAGAAGTGCACATGCATCTACATCACAATCAAACAAGTTCCTTGAAGAAATTCAAGATATATTAAAAATATCATGACCATTTTTTCCCAATAGGAAAAAAATTAGTCCCCTTCTTCCCCTGCTATTCTAGGCCAGTTCATTTTTTATTTTTTCACAAGTCCAAGAATTTCTACAGACTCTGCAGGTCTATTTCTACGGACTCTGTAGGTGAAGTTTCTATGGATTCTGCAAAGAAGATTTTTCTACAGACTCTGCAAGTTAGTCTTTTGGCAGTTGAAGAACCAATTCAGAGAGTGCAAGGTTTTACAAAGCTTCTTCGAGCTCTTGCCTAAAGAAATTCACAAGGAAGGTTGGCATCTTTGAACCATTGAACTGGTTCAATGCTTTGGTTCAACGCCTTGGTTCAATCAGCAAGTTCAATGCCTTGGTTTAATCAGATGGTTCAATCCCTTGATTCATTAGATGGTTCAACGAGCTTGGTTCAATGCTTAGTTCAAAGGCTCGGCTCAACAAATTTTTGAACCATTGAACCGGTTCAATGAATTGGTTCAATGGTTGGTTTAAAGGAGATGTTCAATGCAAAGTTCATCGGCAGGTTCAATCAAATGGTTCGATGCCTTGGTTCAAAAAATGTTTGAACCATTGAACCAGTTCAATAGTTGGTACAAGCAAATGGTTCAAAGGCTTGGTTCAATAAGGAGTGGCACGTAGTGTTGAACTGTTGAACCATTGAATCATTTTTGGTTCAATCAGTCGATTCAATAGCTTAGTTCAATCGGGCAGTTCAAAGGAGAGTCCCAAAAAGTGAAGGACAAGTGCCCTTGCAGAGGGTAGTTCCAAGTTCAAGAACTCTTGTGGAGGGTAGGGAGCACTTTAAAGAGGCCACAAAGAAATGGTAAGATCTTTCAAAATTTTGTTAAGACAAGGAAATGAATTTTCTCAGACTTTTGTCTGAAGGAATTCCTTCAGACAAAAAGTCTGAAGAAATTCAGGGAAGCTGCAGCCAAAGAACTTGAAGTGATAACAAAGACTAAGGCAATTCTTGCAAATTTTTTTTCCATGGAAAAATTTTCTGTGGGAAGAAATCTATAGAAAAATCTCATAGAAAAGGCTCGAAGGAATTTACCAAGGATGGTGACGTCCCGGAAGCAGTCAAATTTAAGAAGATAGACTAGCCGTTGGTTTTCAAATTGTGTTAGGCCTAAGAACATCAAATTTTACACCAGGAAAGCCAAAGCATGGAAGGCGCCAAGTAGAAACCACAAAATACTTTGACATACTTTTTTAGGAGTAGCAAAATGTGCCATGTGTCCCCTGCAAGGCTTAGTGGAAGCAGACAAGTGTCAGCCTCTACAGTCTCTCTCTTTTGTCCCATGAGAACTGTGGTGGGCCCCAGATGAATTGATAAAGAAGGTGGAAGCTGACACATGTCCTCTTTTATAGGACCTTTAAAGGGTGCCTAAAGCTTCCATGAGTCAAGTGGATGCTGCCATGTGTCCTGCTCGTTTCACAGTGAAACGCACCACATGTCACTTATTTGAAAATCAATGGAAAGTGGCTAAGGCAATTAGGGAGAGCCCAAGAAAGCAACAGCCTACCAGAAGAAGCTAGAAAGAGAGAGACCAAGAAGAAGACAAAGTGTAGGAGTAGACAAAGCATCCAAGTGGTGAAGAAGGTGTCAACTCAGGGAGTTACTCCAATAGGTGATACAATGTATGCAAATTGATCATTGGGAGGTGAAAAAGGCTAACGACTGGACTCATTTTCTTTATTTTGCATTAATGAGTAGACAAGCCACATAATCGCCTTGAAGGAATGGTCTTGTAAGCAGACAATCGGTGCGGCCCATAATTTCTCATATGATGTTTAAGTGGCTTGCTCTTCCCAATGATCAAAACGACATGGGTCATTTGTAAAAAGGGCACCAAAGGGCCTCTTCTCTTCCTCTATATATTGTAAAGCTTCTCATTTGAGAAAGGATCCACTCTCTTAGCCTTAAGGAAAAACTGTGCCCAAAAATCTCTCAGGATTGTAAGGCAGAGCTCTGCCAATTTTTACCTTGAATCAGGACTTAGCATTTTTACCTCTATCTGGACTTACACTTTAAAGTATATGTCTATTTTCTTATTTTGTGTTAAGTCATTGTCTTTCATTCTTTTCATAGACTGATTACAACATGTCCAGTGCATTGTGAAGTCTCCTTTCTGTAGGTTTACCAGAAGTGTCTACAGGAAGAATATATGTGCTTGTGAATAGGTTGCCATAAGTGTGTCTAAGGATGCATCTGGTAGTTTCTTCCTCCCTATGTTTTCACGGACCCCTAGTTGACTATTGCAGAATAGCTTCCCACTTTAGATGAAGTGTATGGGCATTTATTCTTGGTGAAAAGTGTATATTCAGGCTGGGTGGGTCAAATTTTTTGGTGTATCACCTTTTCATTTTTAGACTTAGGTTCTATTTTCAGCATCTCTCTCTCCCTTTTCATCCCCCCCACATTTTTTTTATTTTTGTTAGCAATAGGAGAAACCAAGGCCTAAAAGATACATTAGAGGGAGCTAGCCCTTATATAGAGACTCTCCCCTCTAGATTCATTGGTCCCAAAGGTGAGAGGGGAGTTTCCATTATTGTGTGTGGAAGGGCGGGAGCTAGGTATCCTGCCTTGGGTGTAATCCACTGCATCAATAGTTTTTGGCACGCTCGATGGGACCAACTAGGAGAAGTTGTGTCCAGAGAGTTAAAGAATTTTTGGTGTATTCTTCAACTAACCAGCCTTTGGAGGCTTTTACATCAACACCAATGGTGGCTTCGAGTTAAATCAACTGGTTAAGCAGTTTTGGTGCCATTAAGAAACAATATTTTGGTATGTATAATTCCATCGTTTAGAGCCATGGACCCTGTTTTCCTTGGCCAACATAGCTATGATCTTTACCATCCTTATGTTGATCCTTATCAAGTTCAATATGACCAGTCTCAACCCTATCATAAGCTATATCAACCTTATGCCCAGTATTCTCAATGTGTCACTTCTCCCACTCAACCCAGTCTCTTTGCCAATCAACCCGTTTCCACCTTCAAACGAGCACTGCTGGGATATGAAAAGTATGTAATAGATCTTGACATTAGAAGGGGATGTGGCCAAGAAATTCCTAATCATGTCATCCATCAAGTGAGAAATGCACTGGATCAGGTTAAGAGTGAATGGGCTCCTATTGAAAGAGCCAATTGGCAAAGGCTTACAAGTGAGATGCTAGATGTGAGTGGTTTGATTGCATCTTTAGAAGAGAAGCTGAGTATTTATGAGAGGCAGCCCTAACAAGTCTATCAACATACATACTCACTACCCCAAGTATCATATCAGTCATACATAGCCCCTACTTATGAGCCAAGTCAAGCCTGTCAAAGTTCTTTCCTCAATCATGTTGAGGAGAGTTTTGAAACAGTAAATCTTATGTTTCAGGCTAATCTTGATAGACAGATCAAATTGGCAAATATTCAAATGCAACAATCTATTTTGGCAACAAGGGAAGTGGAATCCAAACCCTCACTACCCTCTCACATTGTGGCCCCACCACCCTAAAAGGAGATGCCCAGTCTGAATATCTTGAGCTGGGATAAAGTGGTTGAGTCATGGAATAGTAAGGAGGAGAAAGACATTGTCCAAGAGTGTGAGGTAAAAAATAAGGTTAGTCCTTTTCAAGTCCCTCCCACCCTTCCTCAGGAATCTTCTTGCATTTCATGACAACCTTCATGCACTCCCCATCTCTACAATGATTCTTATGAGCTCCAAGAGCTACAAAATGAGGATAATATGGATAAGCAAAGTGAGGAATTAGAGAAGAAGATGAGACTACTTAGAGAAAGAGAGATGGAGCTTTCAGACCTTCTAAAGGAGTCGATGCCAAAAGACACCCCTTCCACCAATCCATAAGCGAATTTCAATATTGATGAAGTGTTGGTAAAGTGGAGGGACAAAAATCAAGAAATTTTGGCCCAAGATCTACCTACTCCTATTCTATAGAAAACTCCCTCTTGTGTGCCAAATCCTTTCTATCAGATGGCACTTGATCTTTCTAGCTCATCCAATGCATCAATCAATCCTACCCTCAATCTCATGTGCCTAGCTTTTTAGCATGCCTCTTTTTAGACAGCTCTTCCTATACATGAACATACCCTCCCAAATCTTCCCCAACCTCCCCAAGTTTTTCAACATGATTCCAAATTCCAAGCTGGAAGAAGGAACGTCATGAACCAACTCAAGACCTTAAAGAAGATAAAGTTACTACCTATTCATGGGAGCAAGATTCCAATCCCAAGATCATGAGTTGGAAGCAAATAGTGGAATCTTAGGGTAGAAAGGAAGAGGAGGAGAAAGGTTTTGCTCTAACCTTGAAGAAGATGAGGCTGCTCCTGCTCCCAATGATGATTGTGACCTTTAGGAAAGGCTCTTCCAAGAGGATATAAACAGGTGGATTGTAGAGTTAGAATCCAGAAAGAGATTCCTCCGCCAGTGTGTGATGGATGGTTTAGACCCAATGGCACATTCCATGTCTAAACACACCCCACCTGCACATCTCCAAGAGAGCTATCAGGGCATGCCTGATATAGATGAAGTGCTGACCAAATGGAAAGAGGAGAATCATTCGATTCTAGTTTAAGGATTGCCTCCTCTTCCACATGATTTCATCTATCAGCCTTCCACTTCACCCCTTCTCAAGGAGGAACCTATCTTGAAGGAATCAAGTGAAGAGGAGTATGCTCAGTTCATGACTAATCAGGGATAATTCATTAGTGCGAATGAGGAGGAGATCACCATAGGTACCCCCTTTGATGAACAAGAAGACAAGTCAAAAGTTTTTGCCTCTATCTCTGATGATGAAGTGATTTCTACCCCTTTTCTCATTTTGCAAGACATTGTAGAGGGTCATGTACACTTTATTTACCATGATTTAAATGATTTGTTTAAAGTCATTGGTGCAGGTTACACTATTCTTCAAGGGGAAATGGGATGGCTAAGAGTGGAGAAGGCAACATTGGGACTCAAATAAGTATGCAAAGGGGATGCAGGCTTTCAGATTTATCCCTTCAAGAGGTTGGTGAATTTGAAGATAATTTCTTCAAAATCATCAAGGAAGATGGTCATACCATGGAACCCGAGCATGAGGTAGAGGAGAAAAAACCAGTCAATGATGGATATCAAGGGGCTTATGGTGATGAGCCAACAACAATTGATTTCTTGATGAGATACACCAGCATGAAGAACCAATAGGAGGTAAGCTTCCAAGAATAAATAAAGTATGTATATGTTGGAAGCATGTTGAATTTGATCCACTCAGATACAAGCTAACCCAAGTGGTAGGCAAGAGGAGTGAGTCACCAACTCTCCATTTCATTCAGCCACTTATCTGGCACCATAAATTTCCTTGCCAAGAAGGAGACTCAAGAAGTTTTCCCTTTGATCCAGAAGGGAGGTGAATATTCTTGGTTAGATATATATAGTAGTTTGCTTTCAATTTATTTTCCTAATTTCCCTAAGTGCAATTTGTACAAGTAGTGTTTTTAGTCTTGTGTGTGTTTTCCCTTTTGTCTAGGGTAAAAGGGTTCATGTTTGGTTCTTGAATCCCTCAAGGTAGTGGCTAACTCTTTCAGAGATGTATCTGACTCCATGCCCAATGGACTACAAGGCAACTGGTCTCTAAGCATAGCAGGCATGCTTCCCTTAGGAGTCACCAATTTGTTGACCATTTTTTGCCCAACAGGCCAAAAATCGATCCCCTTCTTCCCCTGTTGTTCTAGGCCAATTCATTTTTTGATTTTTGCACAAGTCCAAGAATTTATACAGACTCTGTAGGTCTATTTCTATAGAATCTACAAGTGAAGTTTCTACGGATTCTGTAAAGAAGATTTTTCTATGGACTCTGCAGGTTAGTCTTTCGATAGTTGAAGAACCAGTTCAGAGAGTACAAGGTTTTACAAAGCTTCTTTAGGCTCTTGCCTGAAGAAATTCACAAGGAAGGTTGGCATCTTTAAACCATTGAACCATTGAACCGGTTCAATGCTTTGGTTCAACGCCTTGGTTCAATCGACAAGTTCAATGCCTTGGTTCAATCAGATGGTTCAATCCCTCAATTCATCAGACAGTTCAATGAGCTTGGTTCAATACTCAGTTCAAAGGCTCAGCTAAACAAATGTTTGAATTGTTGAACTGGTTTAATGAATTGGTTCAATGGTTGGTTCAAAGGAGAAGTTCAACACAAATTTCATCAGTAGGTTCAATTAAATAGTTCGATGCCTTGGTTCAACAAATATTTGAACCATTGAACTAGTTCAATGGATTGGTTCAATGGTTGGTTCAAGCAAATAGTTCAAAGGCTTGGTTCAATAAGGAGTGGCATGCAGTGTTGAACCGTTGAACTATTGAACCATTTTTGGTTCAATCGGTTGATTCAACAGCTTAGTTCAATCAGGCAGTTCAAAGGAGCATCCCAAAAAGCAAAGGATAAGTGCCTTTACAGAGGGTAGTTCTAGGTTCAAAAACCCTTGCAGAGGGTAGGGAGCACTTCAAAGAGGCCACAAAGAAATGGTAAGATCTTTCATAATTTTGTTAAGACAAGGAAATGAATTCTCTCAAACTTTTATCTGAAGGAATTCCTTTGGACAAAAAGTCTAAAGAAATTTAGGGAAGCTACAGCCAAAGAACCTGAAGGAATAACAAAGACTAAGGAAATTCTCATAGACTTTTTGTCTGTAGGAAAATTATCTACAAAAAAAGTTTGCGGGAAGAAATTTGTAGAAAAAGCCCAAAGAAAAGGCCCAAAGGAATTTGCCAAGGACGGTGACGTCCTAGAAGCTGTCAAATTTAAGAAGATAGACTAGCCATTGGTTTTCAAACTATGACGGGCCTAAGAATGTCAAATTTTACACTAGGAAAGCTAGAGCATGGAAGGTGCCAAGTGGCAACCGTGGAAGACTTTGACATGCTTTTTTAGGAGTAGTGAAATGTGCCACGTGTCCCTTGCAAGGCTCGGTAGAAGCCGAAAAGTGTCAACCTTCACCGTCTCTCTCTTTTGTCCCACAAGAAATATGGTGGGTCCTAGATGAATTGCTAAAGAAGGCAAAAGTTGACACATGTCCTCCTCTGTAGGACCTTCAAAGGGTGCCTAAAGCTTCCATGAGTCAAGCGGATGCTGCCACGTGTCCTGCTTGTTTCACAGTGGAACACACCACATGTCACTTATTTGAAAATCAGTGGAAAGTGGCCAAGGCAAGTAGGGAGAGCCCAAGAAAGCAACAACCTACTAGAAGAAGCCAGAAAGAGAGAGACTAGGAAGAAGACAAAGCACAGGAGCAGATGAAGCATCCAAGTGGTGAAGAAGGTGTCAACTTAGGGAGTTACTCTAGCAAGTGATATAGTGTATGAAAATTGATCATTGGGAGGCACAAATGGCTAGCGGCTGGACCCATTTTATTCATTTTTCATTAATGAGCTGACAAGCTATGTAATTGCCTTGAAGGAGTGGTCTTGTAAGTAGATAATTGATGCAGCCCATAATTTCTCATATGATGTTTAAGCAGCTTGCTCTTCCCAATGATCAGAACGACATGGGTCATTTGCAAAAAGGGTGCCAAAGGGCCTCTTCTCTTCCTATATATATTGTAAAGCTTCTCATTTGAGAAAGGATCCACTCTCTTATCCTTAAGGCAAAACTATGCCCAAAAATCTCTCGAGCTTGTAAGGCAGAGCTCTGCCAGTTTTTACCTTGAATTAGGACTTAGCATTTTTACCTCTATCTAGACTTGCACTTTAAAGTATATGTCTATTTTATTCTTTTGTGTTAAGTCATTATCTTTCATGCTTTTCACAGACCGATTACAACATGTCCACTGCATTTTGAAGTCTCCTTTTTGTAGGTCTACCAGAAGTGTCTATACGAAGAATATAGGTGCATGTGAATAGGCTGCCATAAGTGTGTATGAGGACGCCTCTAGTAGTTTCTTCCTCCCTGTGTTTTCACGAACCCCTAGCTGACTATTGTAGAAGAGATTCCCACTTTAGATGAAGTGTATGGGTGTTTCTTCCTGGTGAAAAGTGTATATTCGGGCTGGGTGGGTCAACTTTTCTGGTGTATCACCTTTTCATTTCTTAGACTTAAATTCTATTTTCAACATCTCTCTCTCCCTTTTCCTCCCCCCCCCCTTTTTATTTTTGTTAGCAGTAGGAGAAACTAGGGCCTAAAAGATACATCAAAGGGAGATAGCCCTTATCTAGAGACTCTCCCCTCCAGCTTCGCCGGTCCCACAAGCAAGAGGGGAGTTTCCATTGTTGCGTTTGGAAGGGTGGGAGCTAGGTGTCCTGCCCTGAGTGCAATCCACTACGTCAATAGATAACCTTGGATAATTATTCATAATAAGAACACAATTTTGTATTTTATTAAAAACTAAAATATTTAAAACAAGCTAAGAAGCTTGAACCTTGGATAAAAATAATGAAACATGAGTACAGTGCATTGGTAAAAAAAGGGACTTAGAAATTGGTTAATCCTCCATTCAACAAAAAACTAATTAGCTGTAAGTGGATCTACCAAAATAACTAAAATTTAGAAGGATCATTTTACAAGCATAATGTAGACACCGAAATCGTGTCGACTCCCCTGGTCATTCCCCGTCTTATTCTTCTTCGCCTATTGAACCCTTGCCGATCACTTGTTCCACCAACCTTGACCCTGGCAGCATGTAAAGATGAGCACAGAGCAAAAGGTAGACTCTATCCCCATTATGCATCTGCCGACGTCAGTCTTTACCCGACTGATGTCGCCGACGTCGGTCACCTATCAGCCGACGTCGGCACTCCTGCCGACATCGGTCACCTTGCCGTTATCCGTTACCAGTTATCATTCAGTTTCCCGAAACGGTTGACGAACCGTCTCTAGAACCGTCCCCCGCCTTCATCAACCTCCGCCAACCATTCGAGACCAGATCCCGAACGCTATTTGAAATGCTGATCAATCGAACCCCGATCATTCAACCAACCTGCGAACTCAATCATCAACACTCTCAGCATCAACACTCTCGGCATCAACCAATCTGCACACTATGGCTTTCATCGCGTCTTCTGGCAGGTAAGTATTATTTTGTTTATTTCATTTCTTTCTTAGTTATTATTTATCAGTTCTGTCATCCCTGCCTCTGTCCAGACTAAAACCCCCCAGACTTTGTCCAGACTAAAACCCCCCAGACTCTATTCAGACCTGTCTCGACTCTCCCAGACCCTATCCCGACTCTGTTCAGACCTCGACCTGACCTTACCCAGACCCTGTCCCGACTCTGTTCAGACCCAGCATCCCTCGTTTACATCCCTGACCCTGTTTCGACTCTCCCAGAACCTGTCCCGAACCTGTTCAGACTTTTCCCAGAACCTGCCCCTACCGACGCCGGTCACTACCCCGACTGACAACGGCACCTTAACCGACGTCGGCACCTTCCCTAACCGACACCGGCACCACAGAGACCGACGCCGGCGACTGTGCAGAATAGTGCTGCATATTAGGTACGCATCTTTTATTTTCTGTCATTTTATCTTTCATTATTATCTACTTTCGTCCAATATTCTACTTTTTTATCAGTGGGTTGATATCCTTCTAGGAAGTCTTCGTACTTCCGGGATCGGGCGTTCTCCTGACAGCCCACCATATCTTTGACTAACATTTTTCCGTGTTTTAGCCTTTTCTTCACAGGTGTCATTCCTCCACAGCAAAAGAGGAGAATCTTTCAACGTCTGATTTCGGTGCGCACGACTTTATCAGGTACTTCTAGCCTTGACCATCTTTTAGTTTCTTATTTCTTCTTTGAATGTAGAAAGCAATTTTGCATAGAAACATTCTGGCACGCCCGGTGGGACCCTAGGTCCTCCTTGGGTTCTTTCTTTCTTTCGTTCATTTAGGTGCATTAGGTTTCTTCCTTTTCGCCTCCTTTCGTCTCTTCTTAAACAACATCATAAGCGGAACTAAAACGAACACTTCTTTCTTTCTTGCACTTCTAGACTAGCTAAAACTCATATTCTTCGACTCTTTCTCCATTCGTCTTCATACGAACAAACATTTCGACTTGGACATTAAAACAATTTGCATTCATCTCTGTTTGCCTGCATCTTTTAGACCACACATAGTAATTAAACCGCATATTGAATTAATCTAGATCACTTGATGTTACACGACCAAACCACCTGCACAAAACAAACATTTTAAACTTACCTAAGACAAGGCCCGACTGGGATTTCATCCCCCAGCGGATACCTTACCCGTCCCAGTGACCCTACTTGGATTTCATCACCAAGGGGGAAGCCCACTCCGTTCTCTGGTGGAGTCTAAACTCTAGGCGAGGTATATCTTGGCTAAGCGAAACCAGCTAACCACTGGAATCGTGAAGTGAGGGGAGCTTGCTCCTTAGCACCAGGCCGCGTACCAGACCCTAACACAGACTTCTTCAGCACCATAACAAAACCCAAAACCATCCATAGACTGCTTCTTCTAGGACCTGACTCACAAAACCAACCTTCCTCTACACACATTCTAAGGCATAAGCCACTATAATCCTAATAATTTACTTCTAGGGTTTTAGGATCTGCTTGTGTTTTCATCTTTTTAGTTCTTATCTGCTTATTTGAGCTTGTGAGGACGTTCTTTCTTGCCTTGAATGGTTCTGACACGTAGTCAAACCAAGGCTCTTCTTGACCACACTAGCCATCAATCGCTTTCGCCTACCCCGTCTACAACCAATCATATAATGGAGTTCTACTCGAAGACCGAAAGAATTCCTACTAGACTATCTCCAACCCAGACGCCTATCATCCCAGAAGGGGACCAAGACTTTGCAAGATTCTTGGACCTCAATACCGCAGCCCTCCAAAACTATCTCGCAAGAAAACCAATGCGGGACCTTTCGGACGACGTGGCGACGACATCCACACCGTTCGCCACCCAACCTTTTACAACTCAACCTTTCGCCTCAACCATTAACCTGACCATGGCCTATACGCAAAGTTCGGCCTCCTCGTCTATTTTTAGACCAACCTCCATCGGGGTTTCGTTACCCCCTCAACCACTTGCAATTCAACCAAGTTCTACATTATACCAGAACTTGATTGCCTCGACCCCTCACACTCTTGCGCCTATATATGCAGGAGTGCCTACCTCGCTCTTTGTCAATGCCGTCACACAACCTCCTTTGGTGGTATCTAGTCAGCCTATGCCTTCTACCTTCATAACCCAACCACCCTTAACCTCTACTTCTGCCTCTACGACTAGTCATCCGTACATTGTACAACCGACTATGTCGCATGCCTCTTCTAACCTCTTTCAAGCGCCTTACAACCTAGGGGGTGCTCAACCCGCCAATCCGTCAGCAGATCTTATCAAGATGCTGATGGATAAAATGTCCAGTCTCGAAGCTTCTATCTCCGGTTCAAGCAATACTTTATCATATGAACAAGTTTGCAGCGAGCCCATCCACCCTTCTGTCCCTATCCGACCATACCCCAACCATTGGGAGCTTCCTAAATTTACTCGCTTTCAGAGTAAGGAAGACCCACAACAACATCTAAAGGCATTCAGACATGCCTGTTACCTTATCACCCACGACAATGCGTTACTTCTACGCACATTTCCTATGTCACTTTCTGGCCCTGCCCTTGACTGGTATAGTTCTCTTGCCAGACATTCTATCTTTTCATTCATCCAACTCGCCCAACTATTCGTTGACCATTTCTCAATCAATATCACTAAACAAGTCTCAATCACAGACCTTTACTCCATCAGGCAATTTGACAACGAATCAATTGTCAATTTTGTCGCCCGTTGGAGAAGCTTGATTAATCAGCTCTCCTTCTCCTTGCCTCAACCTGAGCTCATTGAGCTCTTTTCCCGAGCATGTGTCAATCATATCTCGTCCACCCTGCGGGTTCAAACATTCCACACTTTTGACGAGGCCTTCGCCATGGCCCGAAAGCTTGAACTCCGCGCCATTGAAGAAGTTAAGGTCAAATTATGTAACACTAACACAAGAACCAATGACCATTCTTCTTCCAGACCTTCTTCTGCCCACTCACAATCCAAGGAGTTGGCAAACACTGTCATCTTTAGACCATCATCTTCAACAATAACCAACCGATCATCATCTTCAACATTAGACTACATCAATAAACATTTTCAACGTCAATCCATTCAGCGTCAATTCACTCCAATTAGGGAGTCATATGCCTCTGTCTTGGATAAACTCATCAAGCAGGGGGTCCTCGATCTCCCTTCAATCCGACCACATCAATTCGACCCCTCAACACCTATCCCTACATGGTACAGGGAAAATCACTTTTGCAACTATCACCGTGTCAAAGGCCATGACACGGATCACTGTCAAACTTTCAAAAACATCGTCCAGGACATGCTAGACAAGGGGGATCTTATTTTAGATAACCCGAATGCACCGCCTAACCAAAACCTTGACATTTTCAAGCAACCCTTTTCTAATCACCCGCATACTCAAGACAATGTCCAAACCATAACCAATGACCCTCAAGACCATGATATACACACGGTCGACACTATCTTTTCTCTTATCCCTGACCAACCCTTTTCACAGGTGGAAGACCTTTCTTCCCCTATACCTCCTCCACATGGCGAAGAACTTTCTTCTCCCACTTGTCCTCCATCGACTTCTCCCATATTGGAGGACGCTTTGACCACATCAACACCAGCTGCCTCGCCTTCATCCTTATTATCATCCATAGATGATCATACCTTTTTGACTCCTCAACCACACACAGAAGCCATGACTACTCCAGAGCTCTTTCCACTTAAAGAGCCCACACCTTCAATCCCTTCTCCATTGAGAGGAAAACCGTCCACATCTAAATCCAAACCCGTGCAGGCGTCCATCATGCCCAAAGAGACTAAACCTCTTGGTGTTCGCCCCACATCTAATCTCGCCTCGCACAAAAGTGGCCCTCAACCCAAACCAAAGAAGGCTACTAAACCACACTGGAGGCCTCCTCCCCTATCTTCGTCATTACCTTCAATCTTGGGCCCACATCCGTCTACTTTACTCAGAGTGCTTCTCACTCCCATACTTCACAGAGGTAAGTCACCTCCATTATTCTATCAACCCGTCAGACTTATACCTCCTTCAAACCATCGACCAACGCCTCTTACGCCTCCCAAACCAATGTCACCAACCCTCTTTGCAATAAAACATCCCGACCCGTTAGCAGGTTCATATGCCTTGCTCTTACGGCAATTGTTGCAGTCCTCTCGTCTCTATCTCCTGCCTCTTAGACCATATCACTCTCTCGGACCAAAACCACCATGGTTCGATGACACTCGCATTTGTGCGTATCATCGCACGCCTGGGCACGACACGGAGCATTGTCATGCCCTCAAGGTCGTCGTCCGCCAATGTCTAGGGAATGACACCTCTCTTCTCAACCACGTTATCAACAAACCTTCATCACCAACCCACTCATCAACTCTCGGATCAAAACCATCTTGGTTCGACAACTCTACATTCTATCATTATCATCACACTCCGGGACATGACACCGAGCGTTGTTGCGCTCTTAAAGCTGTCATTCGTCACCACCTGAAAAAGGATTCCTTTCTTATCAAGGATCCTCTTGACCACCCCTTCAACAAATTATCAACACCAACCCATACCTCTCTAACCTCGTCATCTAAATCGGGATCTCCACACCAGACTAGGGTCCCTTCGCTGCCTTTAACCCCTTTATTCAACATCAACACAGTCCATCTGACCACTAAACCTCAATCGACCTTAACTAATCCATCAAACATTCTCCCTAGCCGCTGGGGGAATTCAACCTTCATCCAAACTTCGACCAATTTTTCAACACAGTCTCGACTACATATCAATCACTCTTTCAACTTAACCTCAACCAGACTAGCAACCAAACATTTAACCCGACCTCAACCAAACATTCGACCCAACCAAAGATCAAATAGCAACCAATCACCCCTCGACCAACCATTGACCACTTATCAATCAACCAGACCTCTCAACCAAACATTCAACCAACCTTTTTATCAAAACATTCAACCAGCCTCAACCAATCAACAACCATATCTACCAACCTCACATCCACTCATCAATCAACACCTTACCAATCTGGAAAGAGGCAAATGGGGCAAGTTTGCTCCTAATTGGCTTGGACCTTTTATTATCACGCACAAGTATACACCAGGGACTTATTAGAACCTGAACCCCTTTTTATGCGTTGCATCTGCGACCGTTCTACTGCTAGTCGAGTTTTCGTCCACTTGACATTTAACTTGAGCTCATCCCTTGAGCAATCCCCGTCCTCTTCATCCTACTTCCTTTCAACCCTATTCCTCTTAACAATTCCTATAACCCTTTTATGATGTATGGATGCTTTGTCCTAATAAAAGGGAGCCCTTGACCTTCTACAATCTTGTCCATGACTCACACTCAAATCAAAACAAATCAAGATGTCAAAACATATCCATGGTCACTATATCTATATCAAAATCAAAAAGACAGACTGATCCCTCGAAGGACAGCTGTACTATCATTGCTGTATTACTAGACTGATCCCTTGAAGGACAGTTAGGCCAACTTATCAAACATTATTAAAAAAAAAAAAATCTAGACCACTCCCTCGAAGGATGGCTATGACTACTCTGGCAATAAACAACATTATTTTAGAAGCTTCCCGCATTGATCAGCTTCACAACTTGACCACCAAGCAAATGACATCTCTATGCAGGCTTCCCGCATTGATCAGTCTGCGCCAAAAAAAAAAAAAAAAAAAAAAAAAAAAAAAAAAAAAAAAGAGTCACAGACTTGGCTTGTAGTTGTCTCAGGGTCTCCTATAAAAAGGGGCATAGTTATCTTTGCTCTTAAAACGGGTTACCCTCTTTCCTCCTCCTATTACCTGCTCAAGGGACTTCGAGCTCACTTTAATGTCTAACTGATTCGATTACCGCTCTAACATAACTATGGTCAACGACGTCACGCATGAATGGGGCTCTTGGTTCTCATAACCCCTATCTATGCTCTCTTTTTGGTCCTTGTCAATGAAAGAGCAATATGCTTTTCACTTCTTCTGCACTTTGGTCACATTCACCCTCATCACTTGTCAATCGACTCAACTCAACTCTCTTTTCAGACCATCAACATGACCTAACCTGTTCACCCTAGTTTCTATGGACACCAATACACATGGAAACTATCGACCCGCCATAATTTATGTTAAGCATAAACTAATACTTGCTGAAGCATAAATAGACCTCAATTAATTTTTAGCATACATCCATCACGCGTATGGAATATTGCTAGGGATGAAAAACCCCTCAACCACTATTGCAGACTACACCATTTGGAAAAGGCTGCAACATCTTTTTTTTCCTCATCATTTCATCATAACCATGACCAATCTATCAACTATTTTAACCACCTGTCTACCACTCGGACCCTTTGTCTGAACTACATTGGTCTGAGGCCTTATCACCAGGGCTATGTAGGCAGCACTCAGATGACATGACCGTCTTCTGGGGTTAGCTCGACCATTCTCGTTTGTTCATCTCTCTGATGGACAAACCTTCTTGCCTTCTTTTAACCATAACCTTGCCCTTCATCATGACCCATTTCCATCCCTTTGACCCTTCCTCCCTTCTAGGGAGAACTACATCGGCCTGAGGCCCTATCACCAGGGCTATGTAGGCAGCACTCAGTTGACATGGGGTCTTCTGGGGTTAGCTCGGCCGCATCCTTTCGTCCATGCATCCATCCATCGACCACCAACCATTGGAGATCATGCCTATCTCCTCCGACCTCGTCCACTTCCAAGACGTTGTTGCCTTGGTTGTTTTTGCATGTATGCTACCTCATGACTGGTTAGCAGAATTGTGCGCAGACCTTTTTGGACCCTCACAAGTATAGGATCGCAAACCGGTTGATCCACACTACTTGTGACTTTTTCGTGTTTCTAGGAGCACTTCCTGAGCCTGGGATACCTGGAACGCGACGACCCATTTGGAGCTTCAGGTTAGATTGAGTGACCCGATCAGCAGATGACTAAATGCTGGGGCCTGGTTACTTCAATTTTGGCACTCCTTGACCCTTGACCTGCGACACTTTGGCCTGACCATCTCGTGCAGTGGTATGCGCGCAATCACGACCTTTGCAGCGTTCACCCTCACCCCTTTTTTATCCGCTCTTTATCAAATCAGCACCTGATTCCCAGTTCCCTTCCCTCGCCTCCTGCTTTGAGGGGGAATACCTTATCCATACTCGGGGCATTCCGCTTCTTATTTTTGTCTTGCAGTTCATTCGAACAACCAACAAGATGAAATCAACCTTATCCCTCACCTGGGGCACTCACTCCTATTTTTGTCTTGCAGTTCGTCCAGAACAACCAATAAGACAAAAAAGGGGCAAATGTAGACACCAAATAGACACCGAAATCGTGTCGACTCCCCTGGTCATTCCCCGTCTTATTCTTCTTCGCCTATTGAACCCTTGCCGATCACTTGTTCCACCAACCTTGACCCTGGCAGCATGTAAAGATGAGCACAGAGCAAAAGGTAGACTCTATCCCCATTATGCATCTGCCGACGTCGGTCTTTACCCGACCGATGTCGCCGACTTCGGTCACCTATCGGCCGACGTCGGCACTCCTGCCGACGTCAGTCACCTTGCCGTTATCCGTTACCAGTTATCATTCGGTTTCCCGAAACAGTTGACGAACCGTCTCTGGAACCGTCCCCCGCCTTCATCAACCTCCGCCAACCATTCGAGACCAGATCCCGAACGCTATTCGAAACGCTGATCAATCGAACCCCGATCATTCAACCAACCTGCGAACTCAATCATCAACACTCTCAGCATCAACACTCTCGGCATCAACCAATTTGCACACTATGGCTTTCATCACATCTTCTGGCAGGTAAGTATTATTCTATTTATTTCATTTCTTTCTTAGTTATTATTTATCAGTTCTGTCATCCCTGCCTCTGTCCAGACTAAAACCCCCCAGACTCTGTCCAGACTAAAACCCCCCAGACTCTGTTCAGACCTGTCTCGACTCTCCCAGACCCTATCCCGACTCTGTTCAGACCTCGACCTGACCTTACCCAGACCCTATCCCGACTCTGTTCAGACCCAGCATCCCTCGTTTACATCCCTGACCCTATCCCGACTCTCCCAGAACCTGTCCTGAACCTATTCAGACTTTTCCCAGAACCTGCCCCTACCGACGCCGGTCACTACCCCGACCGACAACGGCACCTTAACCGACGTCGGCACCTTCCCTAACCGACGCTGGCACCACAGCGACCGACGCCGGTGACTGTGCAGAATAGTGCTGCATATCAGGTACGCATCTTTTATTTTTTGTCATTTATTTCTGTCATTTTATCTTTCATTATTATCTACTTTCGTCCAATATTCTGCTTTTTTATCAGTGGGTTGATATCCTTCTAGGAAGTCTTCATACTTCCGGGATCGGGCGTTCGCTTGACAACCCACCATATCTTTGACTAACGTTTTTCCGTGTTTTAGCCTTTTCTTTGCAGGTGTCATTCCTGCACAGCAAAAGAGGAGAATCTTTCAACGTCTGATTTTGGTGCGCACGACTTTATCAGGTACTTCTAGCCTTGACCATCTTTTAGTTTCTTATTTCTTCTTTGAATGTAGAAAGCAATTTTGCATAGAAACACATAAATCTAGGTTTGTCTCAAAGGTATATGCTCAAAAGAAAGGAACTAACTACAATGAAACCTTTGCATCTACAACAAAATGGACTACCATTTGAACCATGTTGGATCTAACAACTCAAAATGGATGGAAAGTTCACTAAATGGATTTCAAAACTACATTTATGAATAATAACCTCAAGGAAATAGTGTACATGACACAAAATAAATTCTTTGCATTAAAACTCTCAGATCAAAAGGTGTGCAAACTTAAAAAATTACTATATGGTTTGAAACATGCCCATCAAGCTTGGTATGACAAACTAGCTAAGCACCTCGTGAACATGAACTTCAAACATTTTGAGTTTGAAGATGCAACTATTTTCATCAAAATAGTTGACAAAACAATTGTATTTATGGTGTTTTATGTTGATGATCTACTCATCATAGGTAAAAATGAATGGTACACTACAAATTTTAAATTGGAGTTGATGAAAAACTTTGAAATGACTGATTTGGGTTATCTACATTACTATTTGGGTATTAAAGTGATTCAAAAACTAAAGTATATATTCATCACACAAAATAAGTACATTGGTGACATTCTGAGAAAGTTTATAATATAATATGTTAAGCCTCTTAGCATTCCCATCAAGTATAATCTTAAATTAACATCATAAAATATAATAGAGTTGGTCGATGCCATTAAATATAGAAAACTCATTGGAAGTCTAATTTATGTGAGCAAAAAAAGACTATATATATCCTTTTATGTTGGTGTTATTTTAGTATTCATGCAAAAAATTAGAGACAATCATTGGGTCGCAACAAAAAGAGTCCTTAGATATTTCAAAGGAACATAGAATGTTGGGCTCAAAAAGTCTAGGACATGAGACTTCAAACTAGTTATTTAAATTCTAATAATGTTGGTGATCATGAAGATGGAAAATCCACTATGGGATTTTTTATAAATTTTGGAACATCAATTTTCAATTAGAAATCTAAGAAGTAATTAGTTTTGATAATTTATTTAATAGAAGTAGAGTATATGGCCGCTTCAAAGGCAACCAAAGAGATTTTGTGGCTCAGAAGGGTTATTTCAAAACTTCTAGAACAACAAGTTTTGTCAACACTTCACATTGTTCACAACACTTCCATAATTTAAATGACAAAGAATTCAATCTTTCACAACTGAACTAAGCATATCAATACCAAATTTCATTTGATTTGGCACCATGTGAAAGATTGTAGTGTCAAGTTGCAACATTGCCTTATAATAGAGCAACTAGTAGACATCTTGACAAAAACACTTAAATTATAACAAATGGAAAAGTTCAAAGGAACAATTGGGCTCACAAAAAACCTTGCATATTAAATGGGGATGTAATATTATTATACATAATATTTTATTATTCCTAGGAGTAATCGTAAGAATTATTTTATCTTTTAGTGAGTAATTTAAGAGTCATGTAGGAATATGAATGGACATATTTAATGTGAAGTGAACAACCATATCTTGGCTTATTTATTTATATTTCTTTATTCATTTAAACTTAAATTATGAAGATAATTTTTGTTTGCATGAAACATTATAAATTGGTGTTCATTTGACCTATCATTATTTGCATCCTATACATAGTGTCATGGTAGGCAATGGATTGAGTGAAAATGTTTTCACTGTGACACTCTTTACTAATCTTAGATATACAAACTAAGATTTTATGGATACACCCAAGATATTTAAAGGATTCTATGAAAAGAGAGCAAACTCTTGGAAGTATTGTGTTACCATTTAAAGTGGGTCTTGTTGTAGTTTTTATGCCATTCTTAGTTTTGTCAAGTATAATGAAATTTGACATGTTGTTAAGACATCCTTGAATACATAAGCTCCATGTAGTACCATATCCAACACATGTATGTGTGAATTATATACATGAAAATAGGGTGGTTACAACACTAGATATTTCATAAATTATAACATTTAGATAGATGTAATATCTTCTCCACCCTCACAACCACCGTATTCAGTTATAAAACCTATTCAAGTTTATTTTTTGTAGATAGTTAAGAGGAAATTAGTTGAATTTCTTATA
Organism: Torreya grandis; assembly: GCA_037957365.1. Lineage (NCBI taxonomy): Eukaryota > Viridiplantae > Streptophyta > Pinopsida > Cupressales > Taxaceae > Torreya > Torreya grandis. Next base: position 3,623,695 of record JARHVA010000231.1, on the reverse strand, counting down.
TATCTAGTGCTTCAATGCCCATTACATTAGAGAGTTATTTAGGACTCACAAAAGCCATTATCTACTCTACTATGTCCTAATATAGTGTTATAAACACTTCACCATGTTCCACAACAAACACAATCACATGTTTACACTGCACATTAGATTTAATGAGATAGTATGCCTACTAGAGTTACTCATCATACTTGTGATCCTATGATTCATGATGAATGATGACAATAAACTTATAACATGAGATTACCTCTCAAATTTAGATACATATACATATGACATTACTTTCTCATTATAGGTGAACATTCCTACATGTGACCATATCATAAATAGGATCATTGGCTAGCAAGAACATAATCATTAAATATTTTAGAATACAAAAAAATCTAAATATTTCAAAAATTCAAAAAAATAAAAATCAAGATCTAGGCATGACATGTTTTTTAGTTTACATTATTCATCTATGTTATTTATCACATGTTTTGTATATTACATATCCTTTTCATACACACATGTATTTAATGGTATATATGAGTGATATTTAGGACATAGATGGTAGACATGACACATGGATCCATATATGCATAGTATTCCTATACTCAGGGGCCATACCAATACTGGGGGTTTCTTATTCCATAAGTTACATTGTTACATGTTATATCTTTCTATGACCTTTCCATTTAGCATGTTAAGTTACATTGATTTCTTACACATATTTCTCTTTCTTTCATTATTTATATTGCTACATTTTATGGATATGTTATTTTTATATTTTTTGACTTATTCATATATTAATGGTAAATACTATCTTGACATGTTTTATACTTCATTGTTTTTAATCCATTTCATCTAAGTTAATCATTAATTATGTCATATATGGATCTTCACTTAGTATGTGATTTTTCCTGATTGAGTGTGTTATTATATGCCTATTTATTTATTACTTATCTTATTATGTGACTTTCATTTGATTGAGTATATTCTTATATGCATTTTTATTTATGAGGCACTTGTATTTGATTGTATGACATATGATTGTCCATTGTATGTACCTCTTACCTTGTTAAATATTCATTTGGTGTGGCTCTTGCCTTGTGTGATTATTTGCATCATGGCTATGCCATTATGTTCTTATGAGTGGATAAATCTCATGATTTTTTCTAAGCTTTTGGTATCATGATCCCTATCATGTACCTTCCTACTTTTTTATGGTGTCATGATGCATATTTTCTTTGTGGGTTATTATTCAGTGTTTATATTTGGGATGATTATTACTTGTTTTGTCTATTTTGGGATTAGTATAACCTTAATAAGATGAAACTAGTATAAAATTAAAATTAATTATAATGTACAATTTCTAAACAAATTTAAGTTTAACTAGTAGAATATAGTAACTTATTATTTATGGAAAACACTAGAAGAATTTAATACTTAGCTTGTTTTAGGTTTATGTAGGTCTATGGGAGGATAAAATCTTCAATAGTGATTATAAATGGTCTGAGAGTGCTTAGATATGAAAATAAAGTTTTTATGTGATCCTCAAAAAAATTTTGATTCTTGGATGCTTACATAGTTTGGAACTATTCCCTAGGTTACATTACTATCCTATGTATTTTTACTGATTTATGACAATTATGACCATTATTCATGCAACTAATAAGGGTTCTTATGCATGCATATATTTTCAATCCCACACAAATGGACCTATTATCCTTATCCTCACTTCAATGCCTAGCCATGCACTAAATATCCATTGTAAAATAGGGATAACATGTGAAATGGGAGGATTAAGCTAAACGTATCCAATCCCTATGACTAAGTTCTACCTATGTATCCAATACTCCAAAGAGGGAAGTAAAATTGGGTATAGTTCTCTAACCTAATTGATCATGTGAAATATTATGTAATTATAGACATTATTTTATGTATTATATAACACCTTAGTCTTGTACACTTGGTAAACTCAAACCTTGGTTGTTCCTCTCAGTTCTAGGCTTTCCCCACTTTCTAAAATCTCACATCTGCTCTATCCTATGCCTCTCATCTTATCTCTTAGTCTGACTATTATTATGTTGATGACCTAGACCTTATATCTTTCCCTGAATGCTTAAATTTTTTTTATCTTTAACTTTTGCAAGTTTTGATTCTGTACCTACTTTTCTGCTCCTTGGACACTAATGTTCAAGATAAAAACTAGCATCGATCCTAATGTCCTAACTCAATGTAAGTGTCTAATGACCTAAAGTCATCCAATTTATAATTAAATGTATCCTAATGGTTGGTGTAAGTGATTTAATGTGAGTTACTTATCCAAAGGGATTGATATAAATATAAGATTAACCCTCATTCATTGCTCACCTACAAAACCTAGCACATACCAAGGTATCAAATCACTCAGTCAAGCAATCAATAAAGCAAAGCTTCCCTATTTTATCCTATTTCCATATCAGTCATAGGGACAACACATACACAAGTCTAAATTACTAAAATATAATCCCAAGAGCCTAATTTTCTAAGTTACAAATGAGGTCATTGTTGTACTTACTTTGCACATATTGCATGATTCATACAAAATCCAATGCATATGAGATAACTACATCAATATGAGGCCCTCTTCAGAGTATTAGATATATAGGTAGTGATCATTGACATAAGGTTTTTAGGGTTATCTCGACACCATGTGCCCACTAACCCATTTTTTCCCAAGGTCACCATGAAAATGAAGAACTAGGGTTTTATAAATTCATGAGGAGTGATAGTATATGACCCAGATTTAAATGCACCATATTGAAGGTGAAGCAAAACCCAGAATAATCTAGGTGTCACACCCTTTTTTATAATGTATTTTATATAGGATATTTATGTCGAGTTTAGACAATAGTGTCAATACAACCATCCTAGGTTGATGTTAGTATCCAAGGCTCTAAAGGCATCCAAATTAGAATCTGATGATTATTCTAGAACCTTCTTCCAATCTAATCCTTATATGTTCCATATATAGAACTGCATTAACATCATAACAATCTAATTACATTACTTCTTTGTTATTTGTATACTTAGCATAGTTATACTTACTATTTCTAGCCTATCTCAGTTAGTAAATTTAGTGTAAGTTTATATTTAAATTTATCACCCAATTTACCTACTATAGATCTGATCATCACCCTTGTGCATTATCATTTATATATTATTAAGCCTATCTACTAAAGAAGGATTCTTACATCCAATTTAGGTTTAAACATTTTGTGAATTTGATTTATATGAATACAAACATTTTTGATTCCTAGGGTTCTTAGAAAGTTAGGGTTTTAGATTGTTATAATTTTTTATTTCCTACTTATATTGGTTTGCATACAAGTTAGGCGTATCCTTAGATTGGGAAGCATGCCTATTGAACACATTGATATTCTTCTCCCACCACCTAATATGTCTCAAACCAATGAGGGACATAATCCTATGGACCATGATGATACCAATGTTGAGATTGAAAAACATATTGCTAAGATCATCATAGAAGAAGATTCTAATAATGAAAATCAAGAGTCTAATGAAACCAATGAACATGAGAAAATATACCATGATCATGTGAAATAAATTGTATTTTTTTATGAGCGTATTCATCAAAATCTTGAATATCTTGATGAGATCCTAAAAACTATATTGGAAATAAAAAAATTCAAAAGGTATAGTTTAAATATCCTTCCCCTTGAACACATTATCACTTAATACTTATAATGGGGGAAAAAGTTATGTGTTTAAGCATTTATTTCCTAAAACTACGATTTTTACATCTACTATGGAATTACCAACTATTTCAACTCAAATACCAGTTTCTATGCCTATTACTACTCAACCCCTGCTTGCATCCCCTTTGGTGACTAGTCAACTTGTTAATCTAAATCTTAGTGAGTCTACAATTCAAACACTCTTTCAAGTTTTAAAGACCTTTGAGGACAAGGTCACAAACATTGAATAAAATACTTTAAATTCTCCTCATGCTATTGATTCCAAAAATGTGTTGCATAACCCTCTTACACTTAATATATATTTTCACCCTTTTCCAACTACTTTTATTGCACCTAAGTTCACATTTTATGATGGAAAGGTTGATTTTGAAAAACATATTCAAACGTTTTACGTGTCATACCTTAATTATGATTCCAATGATAAAATTTTGACCAAATTATTTCCAAGAAGCCTTAAGGATTATTATTTGAGATGGTTCTATGACTTACCTCTCTAATCTATGAAAGTATTCAAACCTCTTGCAGATCAATTTATAACACATTTTTTAATTAATATTTCCAAAAAGGTTTCCTATTCTTAAATTTCCTAAATAAAATAAGGAAAAAAGGAACCTATCAATGAATATGTCTTGAGGTACAAGACAATGCTAGCTAAAATAATCAACCCTATGGTAGATAAGGAGTTGCAATACATATTTAAGAAAAGTTTGCTTGCTCCTTTAAATGAGTCCATTATTTTCAATAAGTTCAAATATTTTTATGACCTATGTCATATTGTACAATACCATTAAATGAAGCTTATTTCCTTAAATGAGTTCAAATATGTATCAAACACACTAGTTGAATGTACATATAGTACCAAATTTACAATCAAACTAAGTTATAAGGTAAAAACTTCCAAGCCTAAAAAAGAAACAACCACCATAGTTAGCACATTTTCACATCATACTAATTAGGTTATCTTATCTAATGCACCAAGAAATAATTTACACATTTACCTAAGTCTCACATCTCACTACTCTCATGATTAGTAGAGTATCAACTTATATCTCTCCCTCATCCTATAGAGATTTATATAAATATACCTCTATCCCAATGATGTGATTTGAATGCTTATTGTGATTATCACTAGGGACCAAGACATTCTATGAATAAATGTTTTATATTGAGGCATAAGATCCAAGATCTTATTGATGATAAAAATATTACATTTGATGATCCTCCAAAGGAATCATGTTCATAACCTAGTGATCACCACAAACAAAAAATATTTAACAATCTTTTGCAAGACCATTCTAAGAAGGAACCAAAAGTACAAATGAAATATAATGCACATCCTCCCCCATCATGTTATGAACACACATTAGATGGGGTTGGTTATTATACATGACATATACCTCATGTGGTTCAAAGATCTCCTATTTATTATGATGATAGTGAGATTAAAGATTATGATTGTGATATTCATTCTTTATTCATTTGAGCATACCTTGATAAACATCATATATGTCGTGATATGATTGATAATGATGCAAGTGAGAATTTTTACACCATGACATAACTTACACACTTGGGTTATACTCATCACTATTTTCATTCTTCTACTAGATCAATTAGAGTGTTTGATGGGACCTCCCATAAGGTTCTTAACAAGATTGACCTACTTTTATAGGTTGGTACCGCACATGTAGTTACTAAATTTTTAGTTATACCTTCATTGGGAATATTTGATATGTTATTGGGAAGACCTTAGATCCATACACTTTAATAAATACCTTCTACAGTGCATGGGTGTGTTAAATACATTCATGTCAATTAGGGAATTACACTTTTTAGAATCCCATATGAGCATCTTATTGAAAAAAAGAAACTTATACCTAGACAGATAACTATCAAACCTACTAAGGTTATTCCACCATCAAAGCATAAGTAACATGCTATCCCATTTATTAGGCATCTAGTACTTGATACACCATTACATCAGAGACATAGTGGATTTCATGGAATCCTCATCTACTATGCCCCATGTTTAGCTATCTAAATCACCTACACATGTTTTTATTATTGTTATTCTAAAGGAAACATAGATTACTCAATGATAGGTTCCATGAATCCCTACTCATATTAATCCTATTTATCAAAGACCACAACATCCTATTTTACATATGCAAGGTATCATAAATACTACAGTGACAAATATTTCACCTATACATGTTCCTTGGTAGCATCACCAGATTATTACACCAAGTTCATAATGGGGAGATATATATGACCACCCTTTGGATGGGATCATATGATATCCTCTCTTTTTCACATTATAAAAATACAAAAAAAATAAAAAAACATTTTTGGTACCTACATATTTTATTGGCTCCTTGGCATATATGTGTCTGTTCCATGTTAATGGATGACATATCATTTACTCCTACATATACAAGTGTGTCACACTTATATTTGAGTATGACATAGGACTACACAAATACATGATTTATTTCTATTTTCAGATGTTGGGCCTTTCCTCTACTCATGTCATATGGACATTGGGGAGATCCACCTCTATGATCACGATACTTCCATGTTATATCATTATATAGTCACTCTACATTATCATGTTTTGAGCTCATATACATACTTATACATGCCTTTATAAATGATTATATATTTCACATGGTACTTGATATGCTATGCAATTGACATTTTTTGCTAACACATTTGATCCATGGGCTACTATGGCATATTTATGTTGGTTGCTTATGCTTTCCTTTATGCACTTCCTTGAGTGTCTTGCCTTACTATTGTCTTACTTATTAGATCATTTGAATATGATCCTTTGTTTGTGGCCCCCATGCCTATGTATGATCTATTTGACATTTTGACATGTCATTGATCATTTTAAGGATATTTAAATATGTCATCCTTGCTTTTATGGACATTTGACTAAGTTATGTCCCTCTGATTATGTGTCATTTGAACAAGACCATTGTTTGTGGTCTCCTTAGACCATTATGATTTGAAATGATTTTGAGTGCTCTTATGTGTGTGCTTGATTTTATTTTTTAACTTGTTTATATTGTATTATTACTATATAGAAATTCCACACTTACACAATTTATGAATTGACCAAAGCACACATTTATATAATTTAGATTCATAATTATGGTAAAATTTTATACATTGGTACTATTGTTATACATAATTTCAGCATGAGACATATCTAAAGTGCATATGATATGTAACGTGCACCTAATATTTCAAAATACAATTAGTTTCAAATTTTAAAACACTCTCAGGTATTGTCATCATCCACTAGAATGTACTTTTATGAATTATATTGAGCTAATCTATTACAGTAGTTGGTTCACTTTTGGTATGGTTGAGATGATTAAATCACTCAATCTTTCCAAGTTTTTAGGTTGAACTTGATTGTATCATCCAACCTTACCAATTTGGTAGTATGAGTTAACTTAGTTCACTCATGATTACCATATTAAAATTATGATTGGGTTACATGATTGAACTAATTTTATTTATCGAGTGGCAACTCACTTTTTCTCCAAGGTTGGGGGCATGTGCCTTAAAATATCTCTATCTCCTTAGATATATGAACTTTACATATTTATAAATATTTTTTCCAATCTCAGTTTTAGAGCCTTATAATGATACATATTTCAAATCAACATGCCAATAGGTAAGGCAGTTACATTGATACATATGTGTACTCCTAAACCTTGCTCTTTCAATTTCAATCTTTTCAAGTGCTTTTTATTATATATTATATAAATTGATTATGTATTGTAACATGCTCTTGTTTTTAGGTTAGTCACCAAAAAAGCACTCAAGTTGGAATCAAGAAAAGATAAGGTTTGTTATACATATCCAGGTACACATTCCTTTCCTTTAACTAGAAATTTCATTACTAGATTAAACAAGGGGGATAAATGTAGACACTATTTCATTGATTATATAGCACCTTAGTCCTGTACTCTTGGAAAACTTAGACCTTGGTTGTTTTTCTTAGTTATGGACCTTTCTAACTTTCTAAAGTCTTGCATCTACTCTATATTGTGCCTCTTGGACTATCTCTTAATCCAACCAATCTTATGTTGATGACCTAGACCTTATATCTTTCCCAAAATTATTAAAACATGTTTATCTTCCACTTATGCAAGTTTTGAGTCTACACCTACTTTTCTACTCCCTGGACACTAATGTTTGAGACAAACACTAGCATCAACACTAGTGTCTTGAACTGATGTAGGTGTCTAGTGGCATAAAGTCATCCAGTTTACAAATAAAATGTATCTTAATGGTTGACTTAAGTTCTTTAATATGAGTTAATTCACCAAAGGGATTGATATGAATACAATATCAAGCCTCATTCATTCCTCATCTATAAAACCTAGCACAAATCAAGGCAAATTATCAAAGTATTCAATCAATCACTCGATAAAGAAAAGCTTTTCTATTTTCATATCAATCATAGGCACAACACATACACAAGTTTGAATTATTGAAGGAGAATCCCAAGATATTGATTTTACAAGTTACAAGCTAAGTCATTGTTGTAATTTCTTTGCACATATTGCATGATTAACACACAAGTCAACATGTAGGGGAGAACTACATCAGTCTGAGGCCCTTTTTAGAGTATTGTCTATATAGCCAGCACTCATTGATAGAGGGGTATTTAGGGTTATATTCACACCATATGTCCACTAACCCATATTTATCCAAGGTTTACATGAATATGAATATCTTGGGTTTTACAAATTCATGAGGAGCAATAGTCCATGACCCAAATCTAAATGCACCAAAACGAAGGTGAATTAAAACCCAGAAACATATAGGTGGTTGTAGCCTTTTCTATCATGTATTTCATATAGGACACTTATGTCAAGTTAAAATAATAGCATTGACATAACCATCCTAGGTTGACATTAGTGTCTAAGGCTACAAAAGCATCCAAATCATATTCTGATGATTGTTCTAGAACCTCATTCCAGTCTACTTCCTACTTGTTCTAGATCCATAATTGCATTAACATCATAATAAGCTAAGTACATTACTTATTTGTTATTTATATACTTATCATAGTTGTACTTAATATTTTTAAACTACCTCAATTAATAAATTCAATTTATAATTATATCTAAGTTTAGCACTCAATTAACTTGTATATATCATCATCACCCTTGCACATTATCATTTCTATATTCTTAACCCAATCTACTAAAGAAGGATTCCTATATCTAATTTAGGGTTTAAAATAATGATATTATGTAGTTATTAATACTTTATAACATGTTAATTGATCTTATAAATGGTATTTATACTTAGCTTAGGAATTTCTCCTTTGATGAATTAAAAATTTGGGAGATTTAGGAAAGTTTCTTTCAATGTGTAATGTATTTTCCAATATTATGTAGATGATTAATATATATGATTATGTTTAGGATTGATATGTTTATATAGATAAATCTTTAGGTAATATAATAAAATTTGACATGATAAATATATGGGTTGAGCCATATGAATAATTCCAATTTATGAAATTAGCCATCTAGGGGCTTGTAAATAGTTCTAACCTAAGAAGACAAGTTCATGCTAACAGAATTGTCTAGAAAGTGCAGACCTATCCAGAGAATAGAAATAGTGATCTAAGATCAGTAAATAGATTGAGAATTATATTGAGTTATTAAATTAGATACTATAACTATCCTATGTAGAATTAACAAAAATTTGGAAGGTTTAGGCCTATATATAGATAAATGGCTAAGTAAGAATCATGTATTTAAGCATAAGTCGAGTATGTCAAAGATTGGTCAAAATATACATTTTTAAGTGTCTAATACCAAATATGAGTGTTTAAAATTTCCCTCATTTTATTCTAGTAATTTAATTTATATATTAAAAGAAAAGAAGGTGATATTTGAGGATATCAATGATGGGTGTGCTCAAGTATGTACTATATGTTGTGTCTTGTTCCATACAAACCTGTAAGGAAAAATGCAAAAATATTTTTTTACTTGTGATATAAAATATAAAAGTGATAATATTGAACATATGTGAAATGAAATATCAAGGAACTAATACATTTGTATGCATGTAAACCGATATGCCTTCTAGAAACTTATCTTTTAGAGACAATGGATAATGGGGTAATCATGCCCCATCAAAGATGCCAGTGTAAAACCATAGGTTAAGATTTATATGCCCCAAACCTCATTTTTAAATAGTAAGTGCCTAGAATTTATGTCACTCAAAACTTTAGCCCCACACAACTTGCTATATATGAGTAATGGAATCCTTTAAAGGTTCCAATGAATTGGAAAAATCCCTGAGTAATGCCTAATAATATGTGCAAATTTTTTGATTCATCCATTGTAGACTAATTATATGATTCAAATTTAATAATTCATGAGTATAATTTTCTTAGAATATGTCTCATATTTTAAATAAGTGTTTCTAATCCATTAGCCTGTGTAATATGAATTTGGAGTACATAATATATATGAAAATTTGAACATATACCCCCAATCTGATGATATATGTAATTTTTCATATAATTTTTGTAATAATATAGTAGAATATATATATAATACAACTCATTTATGTAAAATATATAACATATTTCTTACATATGCCCCAAATTTATGTCAAAACCTATCATATTATGAGTGAATCTTGTAATAATCTACGTACAATTATACCATTTTGAAGTAAATATGTGTCCAAAATCTGATTTTTTGTGACTTTGAATACCAATATTTAATACAAGACACTATGTATGCCCCCCTTTTGAGGTTAGTAATGTATATTATGAATAACTCATCTTAATATAAAAAGTTATACTCATTTTTATATAGCAAAATATATAAGTAGTGTAAAACATGTAGTAACATGTGGGGAATATGTCATCATAGTAAGAATAGATCATCCAAGTATGTATGAAACATGTATCCTAAGGCATATAAGTGTCATTTCAAGATATATATCAATGATAAATGTAGTGAATAGTCAATATAGCATAAGCATCCATAAACTAAATAATAACTACATAGAAGGTGCATGATATGTATCATCATATCATAAATAATAACAAGAGTGTGTGATATGGATCATGATACAACAAGATCAGTAAAGAATATTAGATTCATTCACACATGAAAAAAAATCACACATTGTCATGGCTATGACACACACAATATCACTCAATGGAACATAAGGCAATAAGATGGACTCAATTGACAATTAAATGTCACACAAGGCCAAGGGCCACACACAATGGACAATAAAAATTCACACACACACAATGTAAAATAAATTGTCACACATAAAATATATAATCAAATGTCATACAAAAATAGAGTGAAACACATGGAGTAAGAGTCACACAATGTAATAGATAACTAGGCATCACATTATGTAACATGTAGCAACATCAATCATGCATAGAACAAGCAAGGTTAATCTACATAAATAATATATGTAATCATTGCATATAGAAAACACAATATCCAATTAAAAATATGTCAAAATAGTATGAGTCAAAGTAAATTATGTATAATTAGTGTAAAGCATCTAACTATTATCAATGTAAATATTCATAGGATGATAAAGCATGTGTAAATTAGTAATTTGCCCCCAATAAGAACATTCCCCCAATGTAGTAAAGTAGTTCTTGGGTGTATGAATGTCTTGCATCTATGTGTACATGTCATATGAAACCTACATCTCACTCATATATAACATGAAATGCATGTGCATATATATATATATATATATATATATATATATATATATATATATATATATATATGCACATAATTTACTATATATGATATAACATAAATCAATCATGTAAATTTATATATACATTTACTATATATAACATATTTATTACATATTCCCCAAATTTATGTCAAAACCTATCATATTATGAGTGAAACTTGTAATAATCTATGTACAATTATACCATTTTGAAGTAATATGTGCCCAAAATCTGACTTTTTGTGACTTTGAATACCGATATTCAATACAATACACTATGTATGCCCCCATTTTGAAGTTAGTAATGTATCTTATGAATAACTCATCTTAATATAAAAAGTTATACTCATATTTATATATAGAAAAATATATAAGTAGTGTAAAACATGTAGTAACATGTGGGGACTATGTCATCATAGTAAGAATAGATCATCCAAATATGTATGAAACATGTATCCTAAGGCATATAAGTATCATTTCAAGATATATATCAATGAGAAATGTATTGAATAGTGAATATAGCATAAGCATCCAAAAACTAAATAATAACTACATGGAAGGTGCATGATATGTATCATCATATCATAAATAATAACAAGAGTGTGTGATATGGATCATGATACAACAAGATCAATAAAGAATATTAGATTTATTCACACATAAAAAAATAGTCACACAATGTCATGGTTATGACACACACAATATCACTCAATGGCACATAAGGCAATAAGATGGACTCAATTGAAAATTAAATGTCACACAAGGCCAAGGGCTACACATAATGGACAATAAAAATTCACACACACACAATGCAAAATAAATTATCACACATAAAATATATAATAAAATGTCACACAAAAATAGGGTCAAACACATAGAGTAAGAGTCACACAATGTAATAAATAACTAGGCATCACACTATGTAACATGTAGCAACATCAATCATGCATAGAACAAGCAAGGTTATATGTAATCATCACATATAGAAAACATAATATCCAATTAAAAAGATGTCAAAATAGTATGAGTCAAATTAAATTATGTATAATTAGTGTAAAGAATCTAACTATTATCAATGTAAATATTCATAGAACGATAAAGCATGTTGTAAATTACTAATTTTCCCCCAATAAGATCATTCCCCCAATGTATTAAAGTAGTTCTTGGGTGTATGAATGTCTTGCATCTATGTGTACATGTCATATGAAACCTGTATGTCTTACATCTCACTCATATATACCATGAAATGTATGTGCACACATATATATATATATATATATATATATATATATATATATATATATATATATATATATAACATAAATCAATCATGTAAATAAGCAATATATATCATGTATAGGTCCTATTATTTTATTTTTTATATTTTGAAATTTTTTATTTATGTTTTGAATTATTAAAATTTAATACACCTCTATGTATTCAAGTAGGGCCAGATGGAAAGGTTGTGAAGAATATAATAATGGAATGGATTTGAAAAATCTGTGGCATGTGTCAAGGCACAATGTGTAGCAAGTGTAGTAACATAGCAGTGTGGATAAAGTGAAGGCAAGAAACATGTCCCCATTATATATGTGGATCGTAAAAAGCTTAAGGGAGTGTGTGAGAGGTGGAGGGGATGAGGAGGAATAATTGTATATCCTCATATAATATTTATCCATAAATGTACATTATTGATCTGGGCACCAATCCAAGTGATAATTTAGGTGACGGGTCTACCCTAATTAATGATGGAACTTCTGGGAGCCATAACTTTTGCACCATAGCTTCAATTGACTCATTGTTTGAACCATTCAAAAGTTAAGAATGAGGAGAATGTGGTGAGATGGCATTAATATTTGATTAATGAATTTTTACCCTTAAAAACCTAATAAAAGTACCCCAAATTTCAATTTTAGTAGTGCATTCTAAAAATAGTAAGTTTCTAAAAATAGTAATTCCTCAAATTCTATATTGTTGTAAATCATGGAAGTAGAACCAATTCATCTCCCTCAAGATTGGTGACCTTACAAATCCTCTACCCACCTTCAAAACATGTATAAATGAAGATGTAACCCAAAATGGAAATCAAACATCTCTTCTTAGAGATAAGCATATGTTTGGGTCTGCAAATTTGACCAATAAAACATCTCTTCTCAGAGATAGCATTATTTAAATTGTCTTGTTCGTGTTTCTTGAATTATCTTTCAACCAAAGCTTTCGAGTTTTGGATCAATTATCATGTGTGCACAATGTAGGCCATAAAAAGTATGGATAATCAATATGTAAGGATGATCAATTAATATGCTTTGAAAGAATGTGCACAAGAATGATGTTATTGTAAAGGATGTATCATCTTAGGATATATGTCATGGATGTATGTATCAAAATGAAATAGAAAAGTGAAAAAAAATCTAAGGGATAGAATAAGGATCAATGTTAAAGCATATGTACACATGTGTGCCATAAAATAATAGAGGGTGTGAATAATCAACCAAATGTCAATATGTTATGTATAATTAATTATGTTCTAGAAAACCAATGATCCCATCAATATCATAGTCATATATATTTCATGTATAATATATGTTTTAGTCACCAAGTGTATCATCATAATCATTCACTACTTTGTACTTGTCATCCAAGATGCTCATGTAGGATATGCATAATCATATGCACCATATTTTTGAATTGTCTCATTAAATTTTCACTAGATTTTATTTATTGGCATTCATGCCCTATGCCATTGCATTTGATAATGTTGAATGGGATGAATTTTATTATAAAATCATTCTAGAAAACTATGTGCTAAATGGATATTATTTAAGCACAATTGTTTATATGTATTGATTTGATTTAGCTCATATGTAAGTGAATCTTATTGATTTACATTTTTCATTAATCACTTAGGAATACTTGTGTATGAATTATAAACTCATACTAAGTTTGTATCAATTGGAATTTTACAAAGAGTAATATATTTATATTCTTTATGTTATTACTCTTTTGGTGAACTTTTTATTTGCTCAATTCCTTGATTTTTTACTTTATTTATTTGACTTTGGTATTCGTATGTATGTGCTTTGAGATATAACTATGATCTTAATGGGATTCCTCTTTTCATATGTTTTATCTCTTTGGTATGAAGAAACCACTTTGGAATTTGAATGAAAATATCAAATAATGTTATCAAATAATTTCTTCCATTTGTCTTAACCATGAACTTCTAAGTATTGCATTTAATTTTGTAAGAGTAGCCCTAACATAGAATATTTTTTCTATCATTTTAGGCCCAACAAAAAATTGGTATAATAATGTGTCTTATTACATCCTCCTTATTGCTTGTGTGTTTTAATGTATGTTCATCATATCATAACTCTTTGACAAACCCAATTGTACATGTATTTTATTGTGCCTCATCATCAACACCAATACCTTATCTATTTTCACTTTCTATAATATAATGAATGACCATTGGTTCCTATATGCAATCAAAAATACATCATATCCAGAAATCAATCCTGGATCAGATGGGATAAATCACACCTACACTTCTGATTAGGGAGCATACAATTGTTAAGTGGGAGCATGACCAATGTGAATATCTACTAGACCTGATTAGGGGATCGCTTATCATGACACACCGTGTGAGGTAGGGTTCCAAAGCCTACAGTCTAAAAAAATCACACAACAACTCTAAAAGAGTCTTATGATTTAATATTTCACTAACATATTAACAATAAAATCAAATCTAATATAGTTCGCACTAAATCTTGTGGCACAAAGTGGGGGTTAGAAATTAAAAAAATAAACAACTAAACTAAACATGTATAGAAGACATATATTCATGTCAATGTATACATAATATTAATACATGGAAGAGAAGAATACAAATGCACTATCTATCTACTCTTACAAAGGAGGAATAAAGTTAGGAATACTTACCTTTGAAGATGAACCCATCAAGCCTCAATATCCCCCTTGGCCAAGGTGTTTCACAAGGGATTATCACGGTATGTAAGGATAACAAAGATAAATCAGCTCTAGGATACACAACCTATCTAATAATATAAAAAACTTATTCACAAGATGAGATCAGAGCTCCAAAGAAAGTATTAAACCCTAAAGATTTATTCCCCAAGTAGAATGGTCAATAGGGTAGATGTTCATTCGCACTTCTTCACTTAATTCTTTTCTCTTCTTGAAATGGTAAGGAATGCCCTTGTATATATAGTATCAACTTACCCTAAAATCATTTGAGAATGTTAATTATCCTAGGTTGACTTGGTCGACCTAGCAAATTTTTAGTTCTAACTCACTAGGTTTGTGCTAGCTCAGCTAAGAGGCCAACAAACTAAAAGAGAGAAAAAGTCCCCAAACTATGCTAGACCTGATCGACCTAGCACAATCGATAGGTCAAAAGGGTGATAATGAAATAAATGAAGGATAAGATAGATAAAATGAGATCAATAGGTAGAACTAAGAATAATAAGTTTGGTTTTAATGGTTTCAGGAGGCTAGTGTGTGGATGGCAAGTGGCAAAAGGAACAACAATATTATGAAACACCAATGGTCTTCCCACCCTTTTCCTAGTGTACCCGTTAAAGAATGCACTCAAAGAGATTGAGACTCGATATGTTATTGTAAGATAAAAATTTTTAGTAATCAATAAAAGTTTTAAATTATTATGTGTAAACATATGCCCCAGTAGAAGCTCATCACATGTCACTTAAGTACAACACGAGATAGTGCTTCAGAAGAAAACATGATAACACACAACATTGATGCTAAGTATGGTGTAGTAAGCATAAAATAAGATAAATGAAAGGACAAAATTGAAAAACACATACTTTTAACTTACGTTAGTGTCATAGATAAAGAATTAGACTACAATAAAATGTGAAGGTGTCCAATGTAGACTACACTAGGCAAACCTATAGAAGTTAGTGCAAAAAAAAAAGCCAAAAATCAAAAAAACTAGAAGATAGACATATGATAGGGGAAAATAATCTCTACGTCATCTTGATTCTAATGCATTTTATGGTTTGAAAAATGGATGATTAGAAAAAAAGATAGAGGCAAAATAAGGAATCTGCTTGAAAATAAATGAAAGAACTGAGTTTTTAAAAAGTGGTTTTAAATAGGGAACAATAGAATTCATTTGGCATTTTGAATTGTGAAAGAGAGGAAATAGATCTCTAATACCAAACAAGGCTAGGATGGTGAGGGAATGACATGCTAGATGAGGAGGACACCCAAAGGTAGCAGTAGGTACACTACAGGTATGCAACTATGAATCTCAAACTAGTTTTTGAATTTTATATTGAATTAAGAAAAAAATTATAAAATTTTATTTTAAGCATTTATATATGTCAAAATTGAGAAAAATTAGATTCTAAGGGTAGAAAATAGGAAGATAGGAAATGGGTTTGAAGTGTTTAGGAAAAAAGTGAGTGAAATGCACATTTTTGAAAAAATGTACTAGGTCGGCACACATAATGCACTAGGTCAACCAAGTTGACCTAGTAGGATAAAACAGGGTAGAATCCATATGGTTGACCTAGTAGGTATGGGTCAACCTAGTGTAATCTACAAGCTAAAAAGCTAGAATGGAGTGACTAACTAGTCTGTAAGGGCCAAAATGAAAACTTAGTACCAAAGAGGGGAAGATAAGAGGGTTGACTTGGAATTTGAAGTCAACTAGGACAAAAATAAGGAAATTTTGGTCAAACTAAGTTGATCAGGGAACTAGAAAAAGCATGAAAAAGCATATAGAAAGATAAAAGAGGGATAGAATGGCTTGAAATGACCAAAGGAGGGTAATAGGGACCAAGAAAGATATAAATATGATAAAATGAATAAGGTAATAGCAATTAGGCTTATTTCTAATTAAAATTGTAAAAATAAGGTATAAAGAATGTATTATGATGACATGGAAGAACTAATACATCCAATGTCATTTATTGGTTGAAAATATAGTCATGATTATGGAGGTTGGTGGATGTGTCTTGGTTGCTAGATTTGTTAGATATATTTTCAAATGGAGATCAAGCTAGATTGGTAGTCATGGGTTTAGGATGTATATCTAATATGTGCAAGATCCCCCTCAGCATTGATTTGTTAATCATGTTCCTAGGATGCTAGGAATGATTAAATAAAACCTTCAGATGGGAGATAGATGGGGATGTGATAGAGGTGGGTATCACACCAAAGGATGTCCATGCCATCCTCGGGCTACCCATAGCAGGAGTACTAGTGACCACAAGGATATCAAATAGCTTAGAGGAGAGGAGAGCCTTAGTCATGTGGGCTACAAGATCAAAGATGATATTGAGAGGATGGAGAGTGAGTATGGATAATGTGTATATATCATAGATTCTAGACCTCTAAAAGGTGGTAATAGGCCTTGTGACATAATGGGTACTCTGTCATAAGTTGAATAGCAAGGTACCACTATTCGTGGTAGCCTTGAGTAGGATGATGTTGGAGGAGGGAGTACTTTATGATCTAAGTTCTATCATTTGGGTCCAGCTTGTACATGATCAATTTGAGATGTTGGTCAGAGGGCAAAAGACTATGGGACCGATCATACTACTAACAACATGGATATATGAGATATTTCCTATATATCGATCGAATGGGTTGCCCCATGTAGTCAATGATGGGTTACCTTGAGTGTGGAGATGGAGATAGGACTAGGTAACATGGGCCATGACCCATTTACCAATACTAAAATTGGTGAGATGTGTAGACATCATTTGGCAACCATATGGACACATAAAAACTACATGGGCAAGTTGGCAAATAGTTGGACTAGCACTAGAGAGGAGAGGGGTGGCCAAACACTATATATGGTGGGGAGAGCCACATCTAATGGAAAAGGTACCAAGATAAATGGGCCTACCTCATTCAGTGACATCTATACTAATGTTTGACCAATGGGCTCAACATGTGAGGGAGCCACAAGGGAAGAGGGGACTTGGACCACTGATAGTGAAGCTGACACTAAGGCTACATCAAGAGTGACCATGGACTGGTTAGACATAATGAGTGGTAGAGGAGGAGGCAGAGAAAGTAGAGATACCAAATGTACCACTACTATCCCCATACCAAGATGAGTAGTGGCCACCAAGGACACTACAATGATAGAGACAGGAGAGAGTGGAGACTATAGATATCTTGGATGATCCCATAGATGAGCTAGAGGAGATGATAGAGAGACCATCTACCCTAGCTCAAGCAAGTTGGTTTATATTAGCTAGTGATGTAGTGAGGTAGATACAAGTGCAGAGAGAGGGTGCAACCACCAATAGAGATCGGTGCAGGTGAGAGATAGGCTTGGAAGGCCTTGGTAGATGAGAGTTGTGCATTTAGAGATAGTGACATAGATGATGTAGGCATATACATTGATGTAGACTTAGTTGACATATGCACATAAATTAATACAAACTTAGCTGATACAGGCACATATAGTGACTTAGATGTTGAGGCCAACATACCCCCATTTTTTTGAAAATTGGGAACCTGGAGAAACCCTAAAGATTAAATAAGAAAATATGGCATGTTAGGATCATTTATAGAATTCGAAGATCATCCACTTCATTAAAAAAAATTAATCATATTTTTCTTTAAATCTACCTAAAATTACTAATAAATTGTTAGGAACCCGTGCCTTACCCTTCTCTTTGCAGTATTAGTGTAATAATTGCTATGGACGCATATGTTTTGTAAGTCATCCCTTAGAGCATATTTGAATTATCCCACATACAAGGGAAGTAGTAGTTTTTAGAATAGAGTTAGTATATAAGTAAGTGTTGAGGCCCAATGAAGGCATCCATGAATTTATTGTATTGAGCTTGCTCAAAGGAGGTTGCCCCCTCGAAGTGGCTTGCGATCAATATAAGCTTTCTGTGTTTTTGTTATTCATTAGAGTTATTTTATTTTTGCATATTTTGATTAAATATATTGTAAGAGGTAATATGTTATAGGATATTCTTCTCATCTGGTATCAGAGCACTTTCTTGGCTTTGTGGGTAGATTCGGAGCAATTTTTTTCGAAGCAGGGCTTTCTAAGAGTTGTGCCATTTTTGGCAAGATTTTTTTTTCATTACGGGTTCCATCATTTCAAATTAGGTAAATACCCATCCACTTAAATATGGGAAGTGTTTGGGAAAAATCCCTAAAACTCATTGTGAGGAGTACCACAAGAACCCCAAAGTAGCTAGCCCATTGAGAGGACCTGCCAGCTAAAAGGGCAATGGCCCCATCCCGATTGACTAGTTCCCACCCGTGAGGTAAACCAAAAGCTATCGTTAAGGGGTAAACTCATGGCCAAATTTTTTTGGAGAGTGGTACTCCATCAGATAGCTTTGGTGACCAGAGAGAATTTTAAAAAATCCTTTAGACAGCTAAACAAACTTGGGGTCCATATCCAACTTATCAAGTTCAGAGAGCAAACAACAGTATATCCATAGTTGAGGATATTTCCAACCACACAGTTGCAGATAATCCATTTCTAAAGTAGTATTAAAAAAAAAATAGAGCACAAAAATCATGGAGGAAGAACACAAATGATCCCTAGCTATTAACAATTGGTTATGGTCACTACTCATGTAGGCATAAATATCATGGAGGAAGAAATCACCACATTGAAATCTTAGGTTACAGAGTTAACCGATATGATGCATGGCTTGAATCAACAAAATAACATCTTGCTCAAAAAAGTGCAGAAGGAGGAGTATTCTTCAGAGCATCAATCCTTTACTTCTAACTTCTCACGTGGACCTAAGCTAGACTTTCCATGGTTTAATGGTACAAATCCTACAAGATGGATATATCAAGCTGAACAATTCTTCAACCTCCACAATACTTATTCTACAAACAAAGTCCCAATTACTTCCTTTCATCTGAAATAAGAAGCACTTCAGTGGTACCGTTGGTATCTCAATTCAAATGATGAACCTGATTGGTCAAATTTTTCATCCTTAATTTTGGGCAGGTTTGGTCCCTCAGCATTCAAAGATTTCACAGGAGCTCTCACCAAACTCTGTCAAATAGGTACTATTTGTGAATATCAGATTGAATTTGAAAAACTCGCTAATCACACTGAAGGGTTATCAGATGACTTCTTTAAAAGCTTCTTTGTTAGTGGCCTCAGAAAGCTGATCCACTTAGAGGTAAAAATGTTTTGACCTAAAAATATGATGGATGTTATGGGTCTAGCTAAGTTAGCAGAAGATAAACTCTCCACACAGCGTTGACCTCCCACCTTTTCACCAGTAAAGAACACAATGAATTAGTGGACAACCATAACTACACCAATCAAGCACCTGACTGAGGTAGAGATGTGGGCTCACAAAGAGAATGGATTATGTTACAACTATGATGAAAAATGGGTTAGAGGTCATAGGTGCATCCAAAAAAAACTTTACTTGCTAGATGTGGAGTCACCACCAGAGCAGGACAGCTAGCCTGATATTCTAAAATTTCAAGATGCTCAAGAAGAACCCAGCACTAAAGAGGACCCAATGGTTTAAGAGAATCAACCGAAGATCTCAATGCATGCACTAGCAGGTGTCACCACTCCCCAAACCATGAAGGTTAAAGGGTGCTTCAAAAAGATCCCTCTCACAATCCTCATTGACTTGGGTAGTACTCACAATTTCATCGATCCTCACATTGTTAAGGTGACAGATTGCTTTGTATACCCTTGTTCTAGCTTTGAAGTCATGATTTTTAATGGGGGCACATTTCCATGTAAAGGGAAGTGTCAAAATGTGCATATTTCAATGGGCAATTCTAATTTTTGCTCTAATATGTTTGCCCTACCTTTAGGAGGGTGTGATGTGGTTTTAGGGGTACAATGGCTTTGTACATTAGGACCTATTTTATGGGACTTCTCTGAGCTTTGGATGTAGTTCATAGATAGTGGTCAGAAGCACACCTTAAAAGGGTTATTGCTAGGATCTACTAGCATCATTAGTTTTCATCGCATGGAAACCTTTTTAAGAAAGGCTCACTTGGGGTCATTACACAACTGCATTCCATTCAACTCCAGCCCCCCACTGCTACTAACCACCCTAAAGATTTACAAGCCATACTCGACATGCATGAAACCATTTTTTTAGAACTAGTAGGTTTTCCCCCTTCATGCCCTAAAGATCACCGCATTCCTCTCCTTCTAAGAAGCATCCCACCCAACATCTGGCCATACAGTTTCCCCCATCTGCAAAAGACTAAAATTGAGAACTTAGTCCAGGAACTCCTCAAGTTTGGAGTTATTCACTCTAGTACCAGCCCATATTCCTCCCTAGTACTTCTTGTCCACAAAAAAGATGGGTCATGGCACCTTTGCATTGACTTTTGAGCCTTTAACCACCTCACTATCAAGGATAAATTCCTAATTCCTATCATTGATGAGCTTCTTGATGAGCTCCATGGGGCCAAATTCTTCTCCAAGTTGGATCTACATTTTGGCTATCATCAAATCCAAGTGCATCCTGATGACATTCCCAAGATAACCTTTTATACACATGAAGGTCACTATGAGTTCCTTGTCATGCCATTTGGCCTTACAAATGCCCCTTCCACTTTTCCAGCACTCATGAATAAAATATTTTAGCCTTTTCTATGTCAATTTATTTTAGTTTTCTTTGATGACATTTTGATCTACAACCACACATGGGCCAAGCATCTACAACATATTGATAGGGCATTACAACTGTTAGCAGACAAATAATTATGTGCCAAGCAATCCAAGTGTTCATTTGGTCAAGAGGAAATCGACTATCTAGGGCACATTGTTTCAACCAATGGGGTTCGCGTGGACCCAAAAAAAATTAGTGCTATGCAGAATTGGCCTTGACCAACCACCCTTAAGAGCCTTCATGGTTTCTTAGGCCTGACAAGATACTATCACAAGTTCATCAAAGATTATGGAAATATTATGGCTCCTTTGACTTCCTTATTGAAGAAGGATGCTTTCACCTAGGGTGCAACAGCTGATCAAGATTCATCAAACTCAAACAAGCTATGTGTAGCACACTAGTTTTGGCACTACCAAACTTCACCAAAACTTTCACCATCAAAAGTGATGCCAGTGGCATCGGCTTGGGTGCTATTCTTCTCCAAGAGGGTTGACTAATTGCCTTCACTAGCAAAGCCCTTTCTATCTGCAATTTAGCTTTGTCTACATATGAAAAGGAAATGATGGAAATTTTACATGTAGTAAAAAATGGAGACCCTACATATTGGGAAATCATTTCTACATCAAAATTGATCATCAGAGTTTGAAATTTTTCTTGGAACAGTGGGTCTCATCCCCAGGTCAACAAAAGTGAGTCAGCAAACTCATGGGTTATGATTATGAGATCACTTATAAGAAGGGAAAAGACAATGTTGTGGTTGATGCTCTCTCAAAAACCTTTGAGGACCAGCCTTCCCTCTCTGCCATCTCCATGCCCATTACAAATTGGTTTGAATCTGTCCAACAAGGGTATGCAAATGATCCCTCCTTATGCCACCTCATTCATCAATTGGCCACTAACCCCTTTGCAGTACCGCATTGTTCATGGGACAGTGCTTCTCTACAATACAAGGGTCATCTAGTGCTTTCCCAAAGTACATACCTGCATTAGGCCATATTCTATGAAATCCATGCTTCCCCCTCAGTAGGGAAATCAAGATTTCTTAAAACCTATGAGTGGGCATGTCAACACTTCTTTTGGAAAGGCATGAAAGCCAAAATTAAATAGATTATGGCCAAACGTGATACTTGCCAATGAAATAAAGGTGAAACCACATTGACTCCTAGTTTTCTCAAGCCTTTGCCCATTCCTACTAGGATTTGGATAGATATTTCCATGGATTTCATTGAGGGCCTCCCTAAATATGGGGGAAAGATAGTGATCCTAGTTGTAGTCGACCGCCTCTCCAAATATAGTCATTTTTGTGCACTGAGCCACCCATACATAGCCTCCACAGTCACAAAAGTTTTCTTGGATCAGATGTTCCATCTTCATGGCATTCCTTCTTCAATTGTCTCAAATTGTGATACCACTTTCACCTGCAATTTTTGGATAGAACTATTTTATCACATAGGCACACAGTTGAAAATGAGCTCTGGGTACCACCCATAAATAAATGGCCAAATAGAAATAGTCAAAAAATGCTTGGAGACCTTCCTTTATTTCTTTGCTTCAGAACAATAACATCAATGGGCAAAGTGGATTCCCCTAGCTAAATGGTGGTACAATACCTCATACCACACTTCCACCGAAATGACTCCTTATGAAGCAATTTATGGTCAAGCACTGCCACCACTTCTTCCATATAATCCTGGCAGCTCACCAATTCAGGTAGCTGACACTACTCTCTAAAACCAAGATCAGATTCTCTGCACCTTATGGGACAATCTCCACATGGCACAAAACTAAATGAAGCAGCAAGCTGATCAACACCGCTCTGAGCATACCTTTCAACCTAGTGATATGGTCTTTCTTCATCTGTAGCCATACAAGCAATCATCACTGAAACTAAAAGGGTGCCAAAATCTTGCTCCAAAGTTTTATGGGCCATATAAGGTTCTCTAGAAGATTGGGTCAGTTGCTTACAAGTTAGAGCTTCCACCTTCCTCCCAAGTTCATCCCATCTTTCATGTCTCTTATTTAAAGCAAGTTCTTGGATCCAACATCCGAGTGCAGACAGTTTTACCAACACTTGATAATGAAGGCTCCATCCTTCTTGAGCTAGAAGCAATCTTGGATAGGCACACCTGCCAACTTTGATCCCACTCCATCACAGAGGTCTTAATCCAATCGCATGGCATGCAACCAAAAGATGCAACGTGGGAACCACTCTTCCATATTTAACAACAATTCCCACATATGAAGCTTTGAGGGAAAAGATTTTTCTAAGGGGGAGGGGATGTTAGGAACCCGTGCCTTACCCTTCTCTTTGCAGTATTAGTGTAATAATTGCTATGGACGCATATGCTTTGTAAGTCATCCCTTAGAGCATATTTGAATTATTTGACATATAAGGGAAGTAGTAGTTGTTAGAATAGAGTTAGTATATAAGTAAGTGTTTAGGCCTAATGAAGGCATCCATGAATTTATTGTATTGAGCTTGCTCAAAGGAGGTTGCCCCCTCGAAGTGGCCTGCGATCAATATAAGCTTTCTGTGTTTCTATTATTCATAAGAGTTATTTTATTTTCACATATTTGGATTAAATCTATTATAGGAGGTAATCTTTTGTAGGATGTTCTTCTCATAAATGATCTTCATGTCTTTAGTTGCAAGTTCCATGGTGTTCTTCCTAAGAAATTCATGTTCTAAAACCTTGGTAAAACCCTCAATTCAAATTTGAATACTAACGGGAACTAAATTGGTGGAAACCTTTAAAATCTATTTTAGACTTAAGCATAAACTTCTTGTTTAAATATTAATCATGTTTTGTAGCACTACTAAATCTTAGCCTAAAATATGCTCAGGTCCCCTTTGTTATTTCCCCCTTAAAGTTCTTTATATTTCTAACTAGGTATAGTATTCATTTTCCAAGGTCCCCTTTTAATATTTCTTAACTTGGTATCTTTAATTTCTACATTTTAATCCTAATGCCACATTATATTCATTAATACAAATGAGACCTTAGTCTAACCTCCAATTCCTTGAGTCCAATTTTATGTTAACTTGGTCCCCTTGATAAAAGTCTTAGCCTAAAGGTTTAAACCTAAGGCCTTGATGTATTTATTAATATGAATGAAACTTAGATTTAATACTCTAAGCCTAAGTCTTTACTTTAGTCTTGAGTTATAACTTAACTTCCTTGCTTCTTGTAGATCCAATGACCCACACTTCATCATAGGGTTTGATCAAATGAAGTGAGAAAGACCCAAGATTTAGCTTAAAAAGCATGCCACTCAGATGATCAAATAGTTTGCACTTACTTATATCCTTTCAATCAAATGACATGAGGGAAGCTTGATATAATCCCACACATAGCCCTTGGACTAATCACATTTAATCTCCCAGATCATAATCAATGGTTCGCACTCCAGTGCAGACCAAAGATCAGATGGAGTGAAGGCATCATAGAAAGTCAAAAGGCCTAGGAGCCTCACAAGATAAACACACAACATCCTTACATTTGAAGATTAAAATCAAAAGGACCCATCTGATATAAATAACCAATCATGAGCAAGCTCTTGAATCATGATCTTGTAGCTCTGGCTTCATCATAGATCTTGATCCAATGAAGTGAATTAAGTCCAAGATCTTGGGAAGCCACATGGAGGTCCCAAGTGGAACTCTCACATTGTGTCATAGAAAGTTTCACTAGCTTAAAATTGACATTCACGTGACTATCATTCAATGTCCACAAGGACATAGTTGATGTCCATAAGAATGTCAAATTTAAGCTAATGAATTGTTCTACTTAGGATTAAAATACACTCCAAAATGTTGCTAGAAAGCTCATGGATTTCTTTGAAGATGATTGGAATCCCTTGGAAGATGATCAATCACTAGAAATATTCAATATAAAAATATTAAAATGGTCTTCTGGTCTAAGCATATGCAAAAAAAAACCTAGTCCAAGTCTATACCTTAAGGTCCCCATTGCATTTTGTTCAAATACCATAAACCCTAAGCTATAGACTTGTACTAGGTCTTATTTTAAAGGATATTTGTAACATATAACTTAGAGAAAATGTTTCTAACCAAATGTTTTAGTGTGTTTGTTAATGCAATAAAACCCTATTTGACATTAAACCATTATATCATTTTGACCCCTTTGAGCATATTTTATAGGCTTGACATAAATATTTTATCCCAAAATATACATTGTGTTTATTTATCACAACGTAAAAATTGGCCTAAGATATTTATTCATGGTCTCCTTTGCATGAATCTAAAAAAAATATGCATAAATACTTTAGCCCAAAGCTTATTCAATGTTTAATAAACACAAAATAAACCTTAGCCTAAGGGGTTTAAACCTAAGTCCCTACCTTAATAATATGCTAACTCAAATCTTGGGCATATTTATAGATCAATGGTTTGTGATTCATCATGGGAAGATGATTTAATAGAAAAAAGACCCCAAATACTTTTAAATGGAGTCCTGATAGCCCATGGGCTTGATGCATGGTGAAATCCCATTTGAAGTAGAACTGACAGATGATCCAATGTTTTTTGCTTCATCATGCTTCATGAGACAATGGTGTGAAAGTGTTGATGACTTTTCAAAGGTCCACAAGCTCACCATGTGGCCAATACTCATTCAATGAATGATTGGCATAGGATACAGAGTACAAGAAGGCACATGAAGATGCCAAGTGTTACAACCATGAGGCTTAATACTGAAAAGATCCAATCATAATTAAGGACCTAAATAATGATCAATGGTTCACGGTTACTCACAAAATCCTCATCCAATGGCATGAATGTATAAAGGTAAATGTCTAAATCAAATCCCAAGCATGTATAAGTTGAATGTTAGACAAGCCACCCCCATTAAAACCCTAAAGCCTACATAAAAGAGACCCTAATTAGATTCATTTGATTACAATTCAATTTAGGATAAGCTTAATTACATGTTTTAGCAAAAGAGCATCATAGAGATAAATTGTAATCTAGTGTGAACAATTTTCAAAAAGAGAAGTCATGAAATCTCACAGGCAATAATGGAAAGAGGAGATATAACTCTATTTGTCCATAAATAATGAAGGTAGGATCTTTAAGGACATTGAGCTAGATATTGTAGCACTAAAAAATGGATGTAAGAATTGGTATAAACTTTTAGTTTCCATAGAGGAACTACCACCTATCACCAAAGAAGAACAAATAATTATCATGGTCAGTAAAAAGCACTATGACCTAGTCACTATTTAGATGGCCAACCTTCATTATGTTGCTACCAAGCTTGAGGTACTTCATTATATTGATATGATTGCTCCTATCTTTGTATATTATAGGATAGATAATGAGTGGATCATCCATGAAGGAAATTATAATAAGGTAGCCTACATTTCCCCTGTGGCCTTCAAAAAATATTATAAACTCCCAATTCCCCATGTAGACCTACCCAAAATTAAGGAGTGGACCAACAAATATGACCTAGACACCATCCTCTAACCATGGTTACTCCAAGGGAACCATGTGTTCAAGGACCTTGAGGGAAGGATCCCAATTATATAATTTAGGGAAGAGATTAGGGTAATCATGACCCTATTGAATCGAGCACCAGGAAACCCTTCCACCACATACATAAACATGACCTAGGTTTCATATGTATATTTCATGATAGAGGAAAAACTTACCCCTCCTATTGGAGAACTAATTAGCATTTACCTAGGGTGCTAGTTTGTTGTAATTAAGAAGAGGACTAGTAGGTAATTATACATGATGTCCTATTTATTTGATGCCCTACTTGCTTTCATCAACTTCCCTAGCATCAATAATGGGTCTCCATAGGGTAGAACCACCATTTACCATCATTACTCCAAATTTCACATCTTCAAATATAACAACCACATGTAATTTATTTGTGACTATGTATGCCAAACCCTAGTAGAGGCTATCATAGACTTTCCCATGCCTAGGGTCCATCCACTAGTCAATAAATATGTATAAATGATGGGGGACATCTAGTTCTGTCTAGACTGCACAATTATCAGGATTGAGGGAATCATGTCCTCAACTTATAGATTACTTGTGTATGTACCAAGTAAGCTATCAAAATAAGATATTTCCTCCCAACTCATCAATAGAGTTGCTATAATTTTTAAGGAAAAGAGGAAGGTTTTTCTCCATCCCTTCCCTCTAATCATTGGAAGGATTATATTACAAGATTGGAAACAAGTATGAATCATGTCTAAGCATAGGGACTCATTTGGGTTTAAATTTGATGAACTCAAAATGTGGGATTCTAGGAACGTACAAAATGATCATTTGAAAGAGAAGAAGATACCCAAACCTATATACATGCATTAGCTTGGTGTTCATGACACCATCTGCATTAGGGCAAGTAGCTTTGAAGAAGTGTTAACCAAGTTCAAGGGCTAAAACATCAAGCTTGATCATAGGTTGAAAAAATATGATAAGCCAATAGGAGAAGCATGGTACATGAATCCTCTCTAATATCACTTGCTACCTGGACCATTCGAGCCATCCCAAGAATAACCTCAAGTAGAACATCCACAACCCTAAGGGTAAATTATGGAAAGGCAAGCTGAACAAGACCATGGTAAGGAAAAGCTAGAAGAGAGACCTGGAGAGGGTTCCTCATATTCATCACTAACCCAAAGGTCACCTTTCCTAGTTAAACATATAGAAATGATTTCCCTAGAACCATATGAGGTAGTTGAGGGTTCCCTCAAGGAACTTGCAGAGGCATATGGCACAGATGAAGAAGGGGAATAAATTGAAGAAACTCAAATACAAGGTAGGGAGCCTAGAGAAGAGAAAGGAAAAGAGGTTACTCTTGATTTAGTCCTAGTGGCTCTTAAGAATAAGACAAAGGTAGAAATGGCATTGGTCCCTATAGGACCCAAAAAACCAAGGTTGACTGTCACACATCCTACTAGTGAAATCAACCTATTCAGTAAAGAATTCCCCATTCATGGACCAGCCATCCCTGATTGGTTTATTTATGGAAACTTGTAAAATATCAGTTCTCTCTCCCATTCATGGGCCATAATAAAAAATCTATCAACATTAAAGTACATGATGACATTAAGCCATGGATTACAGATATAATGAAGGAAGAGAAAGAAAGAAGGATAATGGATACTAGAGGGCTAGAGAATAAGAAATTAGATGCTCTAGGAACATCTAGTATCATAAGAGTTGAGGTTTCAGAGCCTCTAACATATAAATATCTAGTCACCACAGTCCAATTTAATCTAGAGATAGCTAGACAAGAAAAGGTCACCATGAGGAAAGCAATAATAGGAATTGAAGATTTCACCTTTCAAAAGGTTGAAACATTTGTGGGTCTGACCCCAGTTGAAGGCAAGCAACTAAGATAACATACCATCCATGAGGATGATGTTGAGATCTTAATTGAGGCTCAATCAGCTCAAGCCAAGGTTGGGATTTGAGGAATGAAGTAGAGGATCTAGAATTTGGAAAAGGAAAAAGAGAACCTAGACACAGGCCATTCTATCTATTATTGATGCAATTTTAGACATGTTTGAATCTTCCTTTTTTGATATGTTCAATTCTCTAAAATCCATGAAGATGAGGCAAGATGATTTGATCTAACAAAATGAAGTGGCCAAGGGAATGACATTAGAATTACAAGAGGCAGAGACCAAGTTGAGGGTTCTCATTAGCATATGGATTGGGAATAAGCTTCCCAAATTCAAAACTATTAGCCTAGACCATCTAAGTATGACATTGGGGGTAGTGGTTGACAAGACTCAAAGTCTAATTACTTGGTTAGAAGGCTTGGATAGACTCCTTAGGTATGATGAAGAGTTGATTTCCCAGAACAAGTAATTACTTGGCACCATGTTGACCAACCCCACCAAGACCTTAGCCCTTGGAATCATTGATGAAGCTAAATACAAGCATAAGGTCACTTTAATTATTTAATTAATTAAGATCAAGAGCTAAGGCCAGTTAGGTAGAGACAACAAAAGAATCTTGGACATGATTTTCACAGCTGAAGAGAAGATAATAGAGGCTAGGATTATTAAGGAAGTTATGGCTAGAGATGATAGGGACTTCAATGACTTAGGTAACCATGAATATGTATACTTCTTAAAGCATATTATGGACCTTGAAATAATCATAAATCAACATCATAAGGCTATGGAGCTGCTATAGGATCAATAGGAGAATTCAAAGACAATGGGCCCACCATCCAGTTAATATTCCTTTTTTGTAAAAACATTGTAATATTCAAAATAGGGAATATTATTTTATAAGGCATATGTTAGTCTGTTAGTATATTGTCTCTAGTTCAGTCTAACTTTAAAAGACAAGTGTATTCTATAAATTTCTAGGGAAGGATATCTATCCTTATCCTTTGTACACATGTACAATGTAACTAACTGGTATACTATTTAATCTTTCTATAAAAGGCATGTATCACCATCTTGTAAAAGAGAGAAAATTTTGTATAAGTTTTGCAAAGATTGTCCATATTTGATATGTCAATTATTAACATATTTTTTCTCTCAATTGTTATTTTTATGTCTTAATTTTGAATAACTTCTTTGAATTCTAGGTTGCATTTTCTAATCACAAGGTTTCTAATTTGTGCATATGCTAGATTAGTTGAAGGATCTTAGATTTTATTCACTTCATTTTGCTCTATATTTAGATGTAAAAATGCTATTTGATTATAGTAATAAATATTTAAAAGTAAACATGGTTCTTACTTGTGATTCTTTACATTATCCTTTGAAGTTTGCTTGGTATATAGTGAAATCTGAGCTTAGGTTGTTTTGTATTATATATTAGTCTAAATTCATACTCAATTGCAATCAATTCTTTGTCATAATATCTAATACTAAGATAGGTAATCAATCATTTTATTCTCTTCCTGACCCTCTTCTTTGTTCCCTTTTTTACACCAAATCACTTTAGTTTAAACTTCATTATAAATACACATCTAAATTAATTTGTATCTTAATTTTGGATCATAATTCACTGAGTTAACATAGATCCTCTACTATTCACAAGGAATGGACCATGATGGCTCCCAACCATCACTGATTATAATTTTTTTGAAACACTCATACATATCTATGTCACTATTTCACCATAGGTGACATCAAGTTACCACAACCTGCTACTCATGTTCTGAATTCTTGGAATTCTAAAATGAGAAGTGTTCTTTGAACACTAAGAACCTCTGTGGTACATTTAGAGACATCAAGACCAAGCTAAGTTAGTGTAAACACAAGTTCAAATAGCATTCCTACATGGATAGGTAGAGGGATTAATATATTGGACTACCTCATTATAATATACCATTCAGAGAAGTTAGATCGAAGCCTTAGCAGGTAGTGTGGCTAGGCATAAGATAGATAAGATGGGGCCCATCCCTAGTGTTGAGGCTTTGTATATGGTTGTATATGTTTTATCAAACTCATGGTATATATATGATGTATCATTTTGGCCTATTGGTGTTGGTTGTGTATGTTGTCTTTGTGATGGTTGTGTTGGTGGATGTGTTTAGATATATTTCTATCTAACACATGTATTTAGCTTTGTCTTATATGCTATAGGAAATATATGTTGTGTGGTTTCTTTTATATAATTATGGAGTACACATGCATGGTTAAAAATAAATAGGTGAAAAAGGACTTGCAAAAATATAATCCATCAAAGAAATGTACTACACATTAGTTCAAGTTGGGAAATGTGTAATAACAAAAAATCACTAAGTATAAAGATCCAATAAAATGGCAAAAAAGATGGTAAAAGGGGATTTGTTTCTAAACCAATGTAAAATATTTTTTCACCAAATTAAAACAAGTAAAATCATACTAAATATCACATTGGGAAGTATGAGAAATAATGTAATAAAATGGAAGGTATGTAAAAGGGCACAAATGGTAATAAAAACAAATAAAATTAAGTCAATAAATTATACTATATCACGATGGGAAGTATAAAATAAAATCAGAATTTGAAAAAATTTAGTCTTAAATTTATCATACTAATTCAAGTTGAGAGTTATGAGAAATTGAAGAAATGGTTATAATCTTACATGCACTCAGAAAATAAGAAAATAAAAGGTGAAAAGAAAATGAAGCATAAAACATACTAATTCAATATGGGAAGCATGTCAATGACATGTAACCTCATAATCAATTGAATCTTATCTCATATTTGACACATGTAATTTTGGATGGTGACTTGATTATTGGAAAAATTTTGTGAGGAGGGCCAGTCCTATCCACAATCTTACACTGCAACTTGCAAAAGAAAAACACAAGGGGTACCAAATCAAGATTGATAATTAGAAGGATAAGTAATGGTAAATCAAGGATGTGGGTAATAGGATGGAAAAGATGGTAATTTCTGAGGGATGTCAGGTCCTATCTATGGTCTTATAAAGCAAATCATAAATGATATCCCATGGGGAGTGATCAATAAGCAAAATAATATTTCCCAAGAGGAAATATGAAGGAAGAGGAATGAAAAATGGAGTGTAAGAAGCAAAACTTAGGCATCTTATGAGAAGACCTTAGGAGGAAAGAGGCATACTAAGTGCATGAAAAGATACTAAGTGACTAGTGGTCATCTATGTACAAAGGAAACCCAATTGCTATAGACACAAAGCTTTGTAGGAAAATAACTGTGCTAATAAGATAAACTCATGATGGTATATTGTAAAAAGAAAGGTAAAATGGACCTACCTTCCTATAACATGTTCCCCACTCTTCAGGACCCCTTATAGAGCCATCAATCTACTATGAAGATTGGGTACTTACATGAGAAATTAGGTAGCACTAAATGATATTTTTTTATTCTCCTCTTCTAATATATTGGCCTACCATACCATAAAGGACCTTGGCTCTATCGTGAGGCTAATTATGGATTCTAAACTTTAACTAGAAGAAGGAGATGTGCTTTGAATCACATCATTTAGTGTGATTAGAATTTTAAGAATATTCAATATTTTTGCCTTTTGATATCATTGCTTTTTTTTTAAATGATTTGGATTTTAAATTTATTTTTAAGGCTTTTTAAGATTCCTCCTCCATACAGATTTGGAATGATCAATAATGAGAGAGATAGTGATAGACATGAATGATTTATAGGATAAAGTTAAAAGAAGCTAAGTAACCCAATATAAAAGACTAACTAAAACACTTAAGCTTGACAATGAACTTAGTATGTGATCTCAAGTCACAATCGTATATAAGCTTAGTTTGTGAAAAAAGGAAGGAGGGAAAAAGGAGATCCAAAGGAGGACTGGTCAAAATAAATAGTAATGATAAAGATTATTTTTGAATTGATAACATGGTAATAGGAGATAGTAACCAAAGGGAAGAGGGTAAATATAACCAAGTCACCATGATAACTATCTATGAAAAATAAAGATGAGAAAGCAAATAATCATGAAGATACAGGGAAAGAGTTTTGAGAAAAACTCTAAAGGGAAAGAAAGCAAAGAAATAATATGATACAGAAATCATATGTTAAATAATAAAAAATAAAAATGATAACATAAGTTAACTATAATACAACAAGAATGAGAAATATGATATAAGATAAGAAAGAATTTGACACAGTGTCAAATGATATAATCAAATAGATAAAAAAATATGAGTGGATCATATGTCCACTCCAAATATAAATGTGAAAGCACCATGCATTTGCTCATAAATACTGGTAAATCTATTCACACACATTAGCTAAAACATCAGATAAGTCTCTATGAAGCTGAATGCATATTGCAACTAAGGTCTCATCAATCTTTAGTGAATATTGGCAAATACTTCTTTTTAGATCTCCTCAATTGAAAAGATAGGAATGTTCAAAGGATCATGTTGAGGAGGAAATTTAGGAAAAGGCTAGTTAGGAGAATGCATGGAAACAATATCTATAGGAGAAAAAGGAATAATAGAAGGACTCATGGGTGGAAAAGTATCCACCGATTAGGGAAGGTCCATAAGGGAAGGAATCACAGGTGGAGGCACAGAAGAAGGTGGTGAAGGGACCATAGGAGGTTATGAAACCATTGGAGGTGGATCTATGGGAGAAGGAAGATCCGTCTTGTGAGAATGAACTATGGAAGGAATGGTAGAAGGTATAGGGATGGCTACAAGGTGATCTTTAAGATGTTGTTGAATAATGTGGTAATGATCAATGTGATGCATTTCACATAGGTGTCATAGACAATATACCTCAGCATACTTAGGTAAATATTCAAAAAGAACCTTTAGGGGAGGTATGGATTTGTCTAATGATGGGAAAGAAGGATGAAAGGTATTGAGGTATTGTTGTAATGTATGAAAATGGGTAGAAGAGTGATTATTTTTCCAATGGAAGTAATAGATAAGCTTGTTTATGGTTTTTAGAGCACTCACAAAAGGAGATGAAATAGAAATGGAAGAAGCTAAAGAGGAATCATAAGCCCATTCAGTGGGTAAAGGAGACATCTTAGGTAGTGGAAGAAAACCATCATCAAGGGAGGGTGATGATGAAGAAGGGGTGGAACTAATCTCAATAGGAGGAGTGCTAGGATGAGAAGCAGGAAGAGGCTCAACAATTGTAGGAAACGAAATAGGTTTGACTAGAGTGGAAAAAGGAATAAGCTTACTATATCTGGCCCTACTAAAGGAGTAATGGGATTTGTATAAGGTCTAAGGATGACTACCATAGGCGTGTAAAAGTGATAAGGTCTAGTCATATCACAATCTAAGAGCATGGTCCTAAGTGGCTCCTCAAAAATTGGAGGTATTAGTGTTATCTCTACGCTATGATAAAAATAAAAAATGCAAGGATAAGGAACTATAAATGAAATTTAATGATGAGATGCACCAAAAAAATCAAGTAAAGAAGAGTGGTAATGAATGATCTTGACATCATAGGCCTGGATAAGGCCACCTAAAAGATGATCATCTAAATAATAGTCATCATCATAATCTAGAGTATGAAGATTGATGACATAGGTCAAGATGATCTTATCATCGAAGGAAGATTGGTGAATAGAATTCCTAGTCTTGGTTAAGACTATGAGAATGTCATTAAAAGGAGGCTTGTGATAATGAGGTTGCAAGGAAATAGGGAGCTATGAGATGAGATGATGTGAGAGATTGAAGATTTGATCCTTAATTTAATCTCATTAGGCTCATCATCATCAGAGTCTAAAAGGTTGGCAGGAATGTTACCAATGAGATTAGGATGCCCATTGTAACCTCTAGTTGAGTTGATAACAAAGTTGAGACATTATGATTCATAGAGTGGAACACTAGGTCAAGGTTCAAGAGTATTAATTTTTAAGACACCAAAATATTTAAATTATTCAAAATTCTAAGGGTTAGTGTCTCTTTGAATCTTGTAAATGGCTCCATTATGAGTAAATTTTATGCATTGGCAAGTAGAAGATGTGACATCTCACATACGATGAGTCCAAAACCTACCAAGAAAGATGTTATATGAAAAGGGAAAGTTGAAGATCATCACCTTCACATGAATGGTAATAGGTGAGATGGTAATGGGAAGCCATACACACCCTAAGGGAGGCATTTGCTTTCTATCATATCCTTGGCATGTGTTGCATGTAGACTTGAGATTACATTCAGAATACCTAAGAGTCTTAATGAAATCAAGGGAAGTGACATAGGTTATAGAAACTTCATCGATAAATTCTTTCTTATCTTAGATATCACTAATTTGGATGCTAATAAATAATTAAGGATCATCTACATGAAGTAGAATCTTGTTTGGAAACATAGATACGATAGGAAAACATAAAGAAAGAGAAGTGGCTATAGTTTCATCAATGTTAATGGAAATTTGTTCACATTTATATAAGATACTATCCTTAAATATAGATAAATTAGCCTCCCATCTTGATAAAGGAGGGTGAGTAATATTCATATCAAATAAGAGTTGCATGAGGAAGTTTCTATGTTGTGAAGATGCCCTCATGAGTTTAAGGAAAGGTATTTGAGATGGAAGATTAGTAAGTTACATAATAGGATCCAACTCATCATAACCCATAAGGATATTTTTAGATATAGGTGTGTAATGATTAATAATATCTTTGGAAGTGGATCTGAAGAGCATTGAAACTTGTGTTGATAAGAATGAGAAGGATGAGAATAAGTTTGTAAATTGTTTGGTGATGAAAAAATAGTTAG
The DNA here is from genome assembly GCA_037957365.1 of Torreya grandis. Classification (NCBI taxonomy): domain Eukaryota; kingdom Viridiplantae; phylum Streptophyta; class Pinopsida; order Cupressales; family Taxaceae; genus Torreya; species Torreya grandis. The sequence continues at coordinate 3,587,355 of JARHVA010000231.1, read as the reverse complement.
TTTAGATTAATATTGAGGTTTTCAAGAGGAAGTGTTAGTATAAATTGGATTGTTATTAGTATCATAAGATGATGGGAGAGAAGTAGAAATAGTATGAGATGTGTCATCCAAGGGAGAATCATAAATTGGATCATCAAAATAAATAATATCTTCTTGCCCCAACTCATTTAAATGAGTTGGAGAAGAATCCTGGATAACACGATATGTCATATGGGAAGGTGGATTATAGATAGGTTATGAATTAATTAAAGCCACAAATCTTCTCATATAGGTCATACTGATTACATTCACTTTTTAATTTGGTTTAACAAGACTTTCTACATTATTGGTGGAAGAAGTGGGCTTATCCTAACCTTTTTGGATTGGTTGATGATTAGGTAAGGGGTCTTTATATATATCTAAATAAGTGTTTTCTTGATTTAAGGCTTGAGTTATATCATGTGATTTATAGTCTTTGAAATCAATCTCATATGATTTTTGATGCTTGTGATTAATGGAATCATGATCAAAATTTGGGCCAAGAAGAAAGTCCTTGGATAAATTATGGAGCTATCTATAAGTCTCGTGAGAGTGATCCCAGATAGCATGAAACTAACAAAACTTATTATGATCATACCATGATTTCATAGGTCAAGTAGGGTCAATATCTCATGGAAGAGGCCTAGGTATACATTTAATCAATTTATATAAGGATAAAGGCTTATGCACATCAATGTTTTTTGTTGAGAAATGAGGATTAGTGAATTGTTGAGGAGTTGGTTCTAAAGAAGGGATAGGAATGATAGCTTGAACATTTTGAATGGTGTCATATGAATAGTGTTATAACTTGAAATTTCACCCTATGAGGAGATGGGAATAACTTATTCTCATTCAAGTGGAACCATGGAAACACTCCAGGGCTATGGGTACCCCTATCATGGAGTGAATCTCTAGATTAGGGGCTAGCTCCCCTTGATGTACCATTTGAGCTCATGTTCCTACTTCTAACAAATCTTGGGTTGGAAAATGGGTAAGAATGGAATGAAGTAAACCTAAACTATAGAGGTGATACACCAAATTATTTTGATGACTTCCAACCAACTTGTATTCAACACTTAAAACTAATGAAAACAACTAGACATACACTTTCCCAAATCTATGTCTTCTTGCATCAATACTACATTATGGGATCGTAGATGATATATACAGTTAAGATAACTATAAAAGAGGTCTTAGGTGACACTAATGAAAATATTTATCATGTAAACCATAAACATATATTGAACACTTCACATGCCCTGCAAGAAAAGACTGAAAATAGGTGCAAGAATGTGGGATAAAGCTAAGGAATCCATAGTTTTCACTAAACAAAATCCACATTCAAGTATAACACACTATGAACCAATATGAGAGAGGTAAAAACTTAGTAGTTTTATTTATCTAAAGGTTTAAAATTTATTAGGGCTTCATCATACTCTGGTGGAGCATCCCAATAATGCCAAAACAACCAACTCTTATAAAGCTTGAGAGAAGGAGAGAGAGAAAAAAGTCCAAGGGTCACTTGGACATGTGTCAAGTGATAATTTCAGTTAAAATTAAATTTATAAGATATTTTTTATGTAATATTACATGTCATTAAGGCATAATTGTCAAAAAAAAGTCATGAAGATGATGCAAAGTGTCACAAAACCTACAAACTTGGCATAAGAAACTGCCTATATGATTTGTCTTCCAAAACTGACCTTATATTTGCATATGGCAAAGTATGATGATTAATATGATTAAGAGGGATTAAAAATAAGTATCCATATTCATTGGACTGACCTCTAACCATCCCTATTCTCTTGGACATGTAAAATCATGCTTGGCAGTTTCAAAAGGGCTCTTCTCCATGCACCTCCTCCACTTGGCTTTGGAAAAGTATTCAAACCTAAAATATGATTTTTAAAAGAGGTTTTATGACACCTTTAAGGACACTTCATATGCTTAAATCCATCCAAAACAACTTAAAATACCTTCCAATTAATTTTCCACTCTTTCACCATCTAAACACTCTTTCCATTCTTGACTGGCTGAAGTGAAGTGCATATCATGGATAATTTTGAGTGTTTAAAAGGTATTAAAATAGTATTTATAGTTTTTTAAAGAAATAATATACCCTCCCAAGTGATTGGCATCCTTAGGTCATCCTCAAAACCTACAAAACATAAGAAATTATCAAATAAATAGGTTCCTTGATCTATCCCTATATATTCCATACAATCAGGTCATATGGATGTAATACTTATGAAGTATTATACAACTTTACTTTTATTACCATAGATCAAATCCTCCATATTGATACACTTCTGGCCTCATTTCTCCAAGCAGGTCTGTGAGAAGGGTTTGCAAGGGTTTTGAGGTCATTTTTGGTCTTAACATTTATTCATAAAAAAAGACATTAAAATCCATAAAAAATCCCACTAAGATTTATTAAATTACCTTACCTAACATCTATAAACGTTTCAGGGTCCCATGCAAAGTCTCAAGTGAGTTCCAAGCATGTGAAGTTGGCATTCGAGCTCATTCTCTTGCATTTTATGAGGGCTAAGAACACTTCAAGCCAAAAATGACTTCCTGGTGAGTTATATTTCAAAAAAATATATAAAAAAAACCTTATGAATCCCTATAATCCTATTTAAAACATTTAGAGAGCTTACCAAGAGCAAAAATGAAAACTTACTCTTGTTTGGCCTTAGGCCTAGACCTTGCCAATAAGCATGTTTGCCATTTGAGACCCAAATTCTTGTTACAATGGCTTCATTTGACCTATGATAGATCCAAAACATCTCATGTGACCATTAAAATATGTTCCAATCAATTTTAAATCATGTAAAAGTCCAAAAATTAATATGACCCTTAGTTGGGTTTTAGGCCTAAGGATTCCCACTAGGCACGACTGCAACAGCTCATGTTTGGAGAAACATGTATGATTATAGACCCCATATAAAGGTTTAATATTATTATTAATTTCCACTAAATATTATCTGATTATAAAATTACCCTTTCTATCCTTTTAGTTCAATATTTCATCATTTTTCTCAAAACTAGCACCTCTGTGCACACTAAAACAGCCCCTAATCTGAGACAAAATAGAGATTATTTTCACCATTATATTTTAAAAATTTATGATTTTATAATTTTATAAATTTACCAAGGGTACTCTATACAAAATTTCATCTCTTAACTCTAAGATTTGGTCTTCCAACTCAAACTATTTCCAAGGCAGACTAGTTAGAAAAACACTGTCTGCAAGGTTCTTTTAAAAGTGATTGTACTTTGCTTGCTTGTACACCCATATTTTCATAATTTTCATGAGATATTATAAGAAATATTAAATTTTATCCTAAACCATATTTATTTACCAATTCCCATTCTTGGGATTCATAATATCTTGTTATAGGTCTCTCACTTACTAAACCTTGTCTTTTGTTCCCTGTTGACTAGGATAGTCACTCTTTTACCCCTATTGATGATGGTTGGGTTTGTTTTTGTGATTTTTTGGATCTTCCTAAAATTTAAATTATTTAATATTTCCATTATATTCCATCACCTTTCTAATAAAACACTTTAAACAACTTAAATCATGCTTAGACTATCAAATTAGACTGTCACTGCCTGTTGTACAGACTGAGACAATTCTTGGCTAAGTTTGGTGTCATGGAATGATGTTTAAAACTCCAAAATATTTTCAATACCATTGGATTATATCAATACATCAAATTATCATCATTTAAACTCACCTCATACTTCATTGATCTCCAAATTCTTAACCTTACGTTGACGGCTACCAATCTTCATGTGATTGAGCTTTTCATGTTTAGGCCTGTTGTAGCTTCATGGTAAGGCATTCAAGCTTGGGAAAGTGTGTATCAGCCCATTTTTTTATATCCTTATGATTAAATTATCTTCATGTAACTCACATTAATTATTCACTTAGTTCCAAGGACCTCTTCTCACCTTGATTTTTGTTCAATTCCTCACTTGACTATGACAATCACTTATGCCTTGGTTATAGCTTTCCAAGGGCCATTTGGATTATGTTAAGAATGTTTAGGGGTTGAGACAAGTTTGGATTTGGTTAAATTAATATTAACACTTTCCATAGGACCCTTATGTATTCCTTATTACCATGTATTATTTAAAATCCATTGAAATTTTTGCCTTTACTGCCCTAACTATCTCCTTGCCCTGTGTACTAATAGGGGATGGCCCAATAAGGTCATTTCATGCCATAGGGTTCCTTTTCATGAGTGAGTGTTTGGAATTTATTTTTAGAGTCATTTGAATTGATCCCTATTGTTAAATGTGTTCTATGACTCCCCAAATTCTACAAGTGTCAACCCTCCCTTGAGAATCTTGTAGGCATCACTACCACAATTCAGTGGTTTTTTGTCATTTTGGATAGTGTCAAAAACAATATTCCACTTTGATTTTGGTTGCCAAATTTTGCATGGTTATAATAGGTTGATAGGATTACCCAACTTTCCAATTTTAAAACTTGAATCATCTATCAAGTGTCTTTTTTTAGGTCCTCAAAAACCTTCAAGGCCTCTATTTGACATTTTTTGGGCAAAAGGGCTTGAGCACAGTCCAAGGTTTCAATTGATGTTTTGACACTTCCCTTACCAATATAAGATGATAAATAGGCTTGTTTAGGAATTATCTATGCAAAGGAACCTCAAAATGGATTGAAAATTTCATTATAACACCTCCAAAAGGCTTGTCTATGTCCTCAGCTATAGATGGTTATCTTCTCCCATACATGCAGACTTAGACCACTCTCCAAGTTTGTAAGTTTGAAGTGCTTACATGCCTTCATCCAAAATTTAAATGCTCATTATTGATCTCAAGAGGATAAAAATCATATCAAATCTTAAAACTCATACTTGTGACATCATCATGCTCCTGTATATGGAATTTTGACTATTGACACAGGTAAGAAGATGAAGAAAAAAGATTTTGCAAGGGTAAGACTCTCCAAACACTACAAAATAATTTTTTAACCATTAAATATAATTTAAAATTTAGGATAATCTTAAAAAAAACATCAAATCACTTTTCTCAATGTGGAGAGTCATTTTCAAAGCAACCAAGATGATTGTTGGTGCAGACTAGGCATTTTGCAAGCCTAGATGAGGTTTTCTCACACAATTGAAACCTCAAAATAAAATAGGAGCATTAAAACATCATGAAAACCATTTTTTAAATTTTAAATAGTAAAACACATCAATCCAAATAAATAAAAATTGAAACAAGCTCACAAAGAGAACCCCCTTTCAATGCAATCCTATAACAGGCTGCTTGTAGTGTTAATGATTGTTCATAAATAAATATGTATAAATATGAGACTTATTTCCATGTAATTTAAGTATAATTATATTTATATCCACCCCCAAGGCCATTCCTCTTGATTCCACTTGTACGGTCCATGGTGAACATTTGAATTTGAGCTTTCTTTGCATGCCAAGAGGAGAGAATGAGAAAATGAGTTGTAGAAGCCAATTTAATGAAATTTATTCAATGAAAACATGTATATGACCTATGGGAATGTGAAGAGTCACACCACCACATTTTACAAGTGGCACACTTCCCAAGGAACTATATAAGTGTCCTTTTTTCACTCTTTGGTCAAGAAAACTGCCCTTTTTTAAATAACATACCATTTATTTAGTTATTTCAGATTCATAAAGAATTATAAGGACACATGGGGGATGAAATAAGTATTTTTAACTTGAAAAAATCCTAAAAAAACCCTTACAAAGCATTAAATACATGTAAAATGACCCAAAAATGATAAATAGACTTGACAGACTAATAACCAAAGGTAGTATAACATGAAATGGAATTAATTTACCCTTTATATGCCTTATAAAATCTATTTAAACCCCTTATAGACCTAAATAAATCAATTTTTTACCTATAGGTGCCCCAGTTTGACTAGAAAGTCAAACTTGGTCAATAATTTGGTGACTCATGGGGGTAGTATGCCTACTATACTAACTAGAATAGTAGACCTATTAGTCCATTGGGATTATGGAGTCATAATATGCTTGGAAAACATTAGGATTAGACCTTTAATAGACCAACTAGTCCAAGATTTATCTCAACACAAAAGGAAAAGACACACATAAGACACAACAACCAACATGACAAAGACACACATGTGCTACTAAGAACTTCAAGAAACAAACCAAAAAAAAGGAAACAAATATGTAAATTCACATTGATCATATCTCCCTTCTTGGATCAAAAGGGAAGTAGCTTAGGTCTCCTTCCTCACTAGATGAGTGAGGATGCCAATATTAATTCTTTTTGGATGGGATAATGGATGACTCTTGCCTTCTTTTTGTTCCTTGTATTTGCACATCATCTAATGGATTCGTCTCTCATAGATTTATAGAATAAATAAGGTTATCTTTAACCTTGAATCAAGTCTCATAGTGTTGTCCTTGTATTTTTTCATGATCATTTGACATACTTAGGCATGGGACAACTTGTTGTGAATCAATTTCTCTTTGAAGGATTCCATCATCCTTCTCAATCATCACAATGTCTTCAAATTCTTCAAATAGGGTCATATCTTGACCATGTGGAAGTGTTTCTTATTCATTCTCTTCTTGGGATTTGGTGAAGTCAACTTCATGAATGGATGTAGAAATAACCTCAAGATCCCCTTCAAAGGGTTCAAAATCATCATATATGGTCCCATCATGGGCTGGACCTTCTTGGAAGTGATGTTCCTCAACATGTGCTTTCTCTCCATCTTGATCTCGTTCAAATTAGAGGTTAGTCCTCTTACCATCCTCATATTACTGAAAAATTTTCAAGTAGATTTGCCACATGTTTTCTTTTTGATTTAGATCCTCTTGCTTGTCATGGCTTGGGATGAGTTTCATAGGGCTTGTAGGTTTTTTGAAACCTTTAGCTTCCTTGCATATGTCTTAAAACTTATACCATAAGTCCTCCTTAGCTGACTGGTCTGAGTCATGGAATGGAAAGGCAAGAGAAACTTCTTCTTCTTCTGTCATGAGATGCAAAAGGAGCTCTTCTACCAACTCTCCCTCAACTTTTCCTTTGTCATTACAAGAAGATATATGCATATTATCAGTCAACACATCTTCATCCTCTATCCAATCTAAAATTTGGATTTCATCCTTTTTTATGACATTAACCTTGGGCACTTAAAAAATGGGGAGGTTGGCCAATGAGGGTTCCCAAGTAGCAAGACAACTCTCCAAATTAGGAAGGCAAACTTGATCAGTTGGAGGGGTTGAAAGAATGGATTCAATGGCCTCTTGAGGAGGGGTAGGAGGGTGAGGAATGGCCTCAAATATCTCTTCCCTTACAACATTTCCATGAGACCTATTCTTTCCTTCATGAGCTGCCATTACATCTCTCCATTTAGGTAAGGTGGGTTTAAGGGTAGATTTATGAGATTGGGAGGTTGATGAAGGAGTGAAAGATATGTCTAGGAAGCTTGGAGTCTCTTGAGGTTTGATATTTTGATTTGGAAATGGAGTAGGATTAGAGGGTTTATCTTCCATTTCCATGATGGACTGCCTCAAAATTTCACTGGCCAATTCCGACTCCCTCTCAAGATGAGATTCAAAATTTAATCTTCTCCTTTCACAATCTTCCTCCAACAAGTGAGCGTGATCAACCATGATGTTTTCCTTCCTTGGGATGCTTTCTTGGATGGGTTTCCAAGAAATGAAACTTGGGGAAGTATATAATGGGTTTGGAGTATTAGGGAACATGGTTGGACTAGAATTTTGAAGAGGCAAGGATGGCACACTTGAAGGTGGATGTGGGGAACTTTGAGGTTGACAAGATGGAATTTGTTCATAATCTCTAAATATTTCCTCTAGATTTAATATCAAACCACACACATCAAGCATTTCATAGGTAAGTTTATTCCAATTAGCCCCCTCTATAGGTGTCCACTCCTTCTTTATTTGTTCCAAGGCATTCCTCACACTCTCAATACAAACACTAGGTATAATTTCACCACAATCGTATCTAGTTTCAAGATCTAGCATATACTCTTAGTAACTATGAAGAGTTATCTTTAAATTAGAAATGGAAGGGATTGGATTAGAACTACAAAATTTATGGGTCTAACCATTGGTAGCATATTCTTGATGAGGATCATGATAAGGTTGGACAAGAACTTGCTCATAGCCAAGAGGAAAAAGCAAGGCTGGACATAGCTCTTCAACTTGGGTTAAAACAAGCTCAAACTCACCAATCTCCATGAGAGACTTCACAAAATAGTATTGAACAACAAAAAAACTTTAATTGATATACCTGGACTGCTCAACTAGTAGATGTGTATGTGGAGTCACCATTGATGTTTGTTGAAATTGCCTAAAAACATTGATGTCTTAAAGAGAACACCAAAACTCTTCAAGGAGTGGACTAAAGAGTCCCACTGAGCATGCCAAAAACTATTGTAAATTTAAATTTCACCCTATGAATAGATGATACTAACTTATCCTAATTTCAAGTGGCACCATGGAAACACTCCAAGGATGTGGGTATCCCTATCATGGAGTGAATCTCTAGATTAGGGGCTAGCACCCCTTGATGTATCATTTGAGCTCATGTTCCTACTTCTAAAAACTCTTGGGGTGGGAAAGGGGTAAGAATGGAATGAAGTAAACCTAAAATATAGAGGTGATACACCAAATCAATTTGATGACTTCCAATCAACTTGTATTCAACACTTAAAATGAATGAAAACAACTAGACATACACTTTCCCAAATCTATGTCTTCTTGCATCAATAACACATTGTGGGGTCCTAGATGATATATACAAATAGGGGAATTAGACAAGAGGTCATAGGTGACACTAATTAAAATATTTCTCACTTAAACCATAAACATATGTTGAACACTTCACATGCCCTAGAAGAAAAGACTGAAAATAGGTGCAAGAATGTAGGATAAAGCTAAGGAATCCATAGTTTTCACTAAACAAAACCCACATTAAATTATAACACACTATGAACCAATATTATAGAGGTAAAAACTTAGTGATTTTATTGATCTAAATGTGTACAATTGATCAGGGCTTCACCATACTCTGGTGGAGCATCCCAACAATGACAAAATGGCCAACACTTATAGAGCTTGAGAGAAGGAGAGAGAGAAAGAAGTCCAAGGGTCACTTGGACTTGTGTCAAGCTGATAATTTAAGTTAAAATTGTATTTTTAAGAGATTTGGGGTGTCTTATGCCATGTCATGAAGGCATACTTATCAAAACAAGTCATGAAGATGATGGAAACTGTCACAAAACCTACAAACTTGGCATAAGAAACTGTCTATATGATTTGCCTTCCTAAACTGCCCTTATCTCTACATATGGATAATATGATGATAAATCTGATCATGAGGGGTTAAAAAAAAGTCTTTAAATGCATTGGACTGACCTTTGACCATCCCTATTCTCTTGGACATGCAAAATCATGCTTGGCAGTTTCAAAAGGGCTCTTATATATGCACTTCCTCCACTTGTCTTTGGAAAAGTATTCAAACCTGAAATCTGATCCATAAAATAGGTGTTATGACACCTTTAAGGACACTTCATATGTTTAACTCCATCCAAAACACCTTAAAATACCTTCCAATTTGATTTTCCACTCTTTAACCATCTAACCACTCTTCCCATTCTTGATTGTCTGAAGTGAAGTGCATATCATGGATACTTGTGAGTGTTTACAAGGTCTTAAAATTGTATTTAGAGTTGGTTCAAGTCCCAATCTACCCTCCCAAGTGATTGGCATTCTTAGGTCATCCTCAAAACCTGTAAAACACAAAAAAAATTCAAATAAATAGGTTACCTAATCTATCTATATAGATTCTATACAATCAGTTCACATGGATGGAATCCTCATGAATTCTTCTACAACTTTCCTATTATTCCCCTAGATAAAATCCTCCATCTTGATACAAATCTGGCCTCATTTCTCCAAGCAGGTCTATGAGAAGGGTTTTGAGGTCATTTTTGGTCTTAACATTTGTTCATAAAGAAAAGATGTTGGAAACCATAAAAAATTCCACTAATATCTCTTCAAGGACCTTCCCTAACATCTCCAAATGGCTCAGGGTCCCATGAAAAGTCTCAAGTGAGTTCCAAGCATGTGAAGTTGGCATTCGAGCTCATTCTCTTGCATTCTATGAGGTTTGAGAACACTTCAATCCAAAAATGACTTCCTAGTGAGTTATCCTTCAAAAAAAAATCTAAAACACACCTTATGACTCCCTATTATCCTATTCAAAAAATTTAGAGAGCTTACCAAGAGCAAAAAATGAAAACTTACTCTTGTTTGGCCTTAGGCCTAGACCTTGCCAATAGGCATGTTTGCCATTTGAGACCTGAATTATTGTTCCAATGGATTATTTTGATCTCTGATATCTCCAAAACATCTCATTTTCCCATTAAAAAATTTTTTCCATTCAATTTTAATGCATGTAAAATTCCAAAAATGAATATGACCCTTAGTTGGGCTTTTAGGCCTAAGGATTCCCACTAGGCATGACTGCAACACCTCATGGTTGGAGCAACCTGTATGCTCACAGACCCTATAGAAAGTTTTCCTAGGTTTATTTATTTTCCCTCCCAATTATCCAATCATAAAATTACCCTTTATATCCTTTTAGTTCAATATTTCATCATTTTTTTCAAAACTAGCACCTCTATGCACACTAAAACAGCCCCTGATCTGAGACAAAACAGCGAGTGTTTTCACCATTATATTTTGAAAATTTATGATTTTATAATGTTATAAATTTCCCAAGGGTACTATTTACCAAATTTCAGCTCTTAAATCCAATATTTGGTCCTCCAATTCACAGTATTTCCAAGGTAGACTAGTTAAAAAAACATTGTCTGTAGGGTAGTTTTGAAAGTCACTGTACTTTGCTTGCTTTGAAACCAATATTTTCATCATTTACATGATATTTTAATATTAAATATTCCAGTTCCATCATTATTTACCAACTCACATGCATTGGATTCATCCTATCTTGTTCTAGGTCTCTCACTTACTAAACCTTGTCTTGTGTTCCCTGTTGATTGGGACAGTCACTCTTTTACCCCTGCTAATGATGGTTGGGTTTGTTTTTGTGATTGTTTGGAAATTACTAAAATTTACCTTATGTCATATTTCCATTCTATACCATCACCTTGCTCATAAACCCCTTCAACCATCTTAAATCATGCTTAGATTGTCAAATTAGACTATCACTGCCTGGTGTACACACTAAGACAATCCTTCACTGAGTTTGGTGTCATGGAATGATGTTTAAAAATTCAAAATATGTTTAATACCCTTGGATGATATTTATACATCACATTATCATCATTTCATCTCACCTCATACTTCATTGATATCCAAATACTTAACCTTACCTTGACTGCTACCAATCTTCGCATGATTGAGCTTTTCATGTTTAGGCCTATTGTAGCTTCATGGTAAGGCATTCAAGCTTGGGAAAGTGTGTATCACACCCTTTTTGATCTCCTTAGAATTTAATTATCTTCATATAACTCACCTTCATGCTTCACTTAGTTCCAAGGACCTCTTCTCACTTGACTGTTGTTCAATTCCTCACTTGATTGTGACAGTCACTTATGCCTTGGTTGTAGTTTTCCAAGGGTCATTTGGATTATGTTGAGACTGTTTAGGGGTTGAGATAAGTTTGTATTTTGTTTGATTTATATTCACACTTACCATAGGACCTGTATGTATTCCTTATTACCATGTCCTATTTAAAATCCATTGAAACTTTTGCCTTTACTACCCTGACTGTCTCTTTGCCCTGTGTACAAATAGGGGATGGCCCAATAAGGTCATTTCATGCCATAGGGTTATTTTTCATGAGTGACTATTTTTAATTGCCTTTTATAGTCATTTTAATTGATCCCTCTTTCTAAATTTTATCTAGGACTCCCCAAATTCTGCAAGTGTCAACCCTCCCTTGAGACTCCTGTAGGCATCACTACCACAATTCAATGGTTTTTTGTCATTTAGGATAGTGTCAAAAACAATCTTCCACTTTGACTTTGGTTGCCAAATTTGGCATGGTTATATTAGGTTTATAGGGTTATCCAAATGTCCAATTTTAACACTTGGATCATCTAGCAAGTGAATTTTTTGAGGTCCTAAAAAACCTTCAAGGCCTCTGTTTGGTATTTTTGGGGCAAAAGGGCCTGAGCACAATCCAAGGTTTCAATTGATGTTTTGACACTTCCCCTACCAAGCTCGGATGATTAATAGGCTTTTTTAGACATTCTCTATGTCAAGGAACTTCAAAATGGATTTAACACTTCATTAGAACACTTCCAAAAGGCTTGTCTATGTCCTTAGTTGTAGATGGTTATCTTCTCCCATATAGGCAGACTTAGACCACTCTCCAAGTTTGCAAGTTTGAAGTGCTTACATGCCTTCATCCAACATTTCAATTCTCATTAGTGATCTCAAGAGGATAAAAATCATGTCAAATCTTCAAACTCATACTTATGACATCAACATGCTCCTATTTATGGATTTTTGATTGTTGCACATAGGCAAGAAGATGAAGAAGCAAGATTTTGCAAGGGTAAGACTCTCCAAACACTACAAAAGAATTTTTTAACCCTTATATATAACATAAAATTTAGGATAATCTTAAAAACAACATCAAAGCACTTTTCTCAATGTGGAGAGTCAGTTTCAAAGTAACCAAGATGATTGTTGGTGCAGACTAGGCATTTTGCAAGCCTAGAAGAGGTTATCTCACACAGTTGAAACATCCAAAGTAAATAAGAGAATTAAAACATCATAAAAACCATTTTGGAACATCTGAAACACCAAAACACATCAATCCAAATCAATAAAAATTGAAATAGGCTCACAAGGAGACCCCCCTTTCAATGCAATCCTATAACAGGCTACTTGTAGTGTTAATGATTATTCATAAATAAAAATGGATAAATCTAAGACATCTTTCCATTAAATTAAATTATACTCAGATTTATATCCACCCCCAATACCATTCATCTTGATTCCACCTATACGGTCCATGGTGAGCATGTGAATTTGAGCTTTCTTTGCATGCCAAGAGGAGAGAATAAGAAAATGAGTTACAAAAGCCAATTTTATGAAATTTATTCAATCCAAACATGTAGATGACATTTGGGAAGGTTAAGAGTCATACCACCACATTTTCCAAGTGGCACACTTCCCAAGAAATTATACAAGTGTCCTTTTTTCACTCTTTGGTCAAGAAAACTACCCTTTTCTAAACAACCTTCCATTTATTCAGTTATGTCAACTTCCTAAAGACTTATAATGACACATGGGGGATTATATCAGTATTTTTAACTTGAAAAAATCCAAATAAACCCGTATAAAACATTAAATGCACCTAAAATGACCTCTAAATGACCCAAAAATGATAAATAGACTTGAGGGACTAATAACCAAAGGTAGTATAACATTAAATGGAATTAATTGAAAATTTATACACCTTATAAAATCTATTTGAACCCCTTATAGACCCAAAAAAAATAAATTTTTTGCCTATAGGTGCCCCAGTTTGACTAGAAAGTCAAACTTGGTCAACAAATAGGTAACACCATCATTGGTAATATTATGATTTTTGTCATTTACTAATAAGAGAAGGCCCACATAAGGTTGGGTCAGCTTGAATTGATTCATGAGTAAATCTTATCTTTTAGCTTGATCAATAGCTTACTCCAAGGTACTTGGAAAAAGGGTATAAACTCGATATTATAATTTAGGAAATAAAGCATTTGTAAAGAGATGAAAGAGATTATCATCCACCATGTTATGTTAACATTTATTTGAAAATTATCTATCTCTATAGGTCCCTCTGAGTGCTACCACTACTAAGTGATTTTTGAGTGCTTTCTATTCTAATGGAGGCTAATGCCTTGGGCAGTGCCTTTGGGGACTCGAGTTTGAAAGAGGACGTTCCTTCCAATGGATGGAAGAAAGCACTAACTGGGGAAAAGATGTGTTCTACTAAAAACATGTCAAGCCTTCCTATCAAAAAAGATTCTATAGAGGGTACGGCCCTAACTATCCTAGATGATCTAGTTGACGAAATCGTGGTGACCATGGATCTTGCGCTGGTAGGTAAGTTTTTCTCCTTCCATCCTAATATTGAGATGGTTAGGAAATGGGTGATTTCTAGGTGGAGAATCAAAGGTAGTGTTTCAATCATTGCCTTTGCAAGAGGTTTGTTCCTATTTAAATTCATGAATAGGGAGGATATGATAGTTATTCTTGTTGGAAGACCCTGGCTTTATGGTCCACATTCGCTTGCCTTGTGCCCTTGGAAACCTGGGTTTGACCCTAACTCGGACCTCAGTAAGTCTGCTCCTGTTTGGGTAAGATTGCCAGGGTTCCCATTGGAATTCTAGGATGAAAAAATATTTACAGCTATTAGAAACTCCTTTGGCCAGTATGTTACTATAGATCATACTACTTTAACTCAATCCAGGTGTGTTTATGCCTAGTTTTGTGTCAATGAAGACATCAATCAAACCATTCCCATGTCCATAGAACTAAACTCTAAATATGGAATTTGGACTCAACAAATCATTTATGAAAATGCTACCACCTTCTGTCAAATATGTAGGAAAAAGAGATATATAATGACCCAATGTAAGACTAAGCAAATGGGAAAGAAAGAAGATCATCATATTGAAGGTGAGGATCCTTCTCACAAAACTAGTAACCTTGGTAGTCAGGGAATGGAGGGTAATGCAAAAAATGTTGATCTAGATGATAATACGGAGAAGATGGTCTCAGGTAATGAGGAAAAAGATTTCCTAGATGAGAATAATGGGAAGGCTATGGATAACGATTGTCAGAATGATGCAATAGATACATATAACTATTCAGATCAACAGACCAATATGTTTAAGGAGGGTGAAATACGGGCCCAACCAATAGATGGAGACGATGAAGAAAGCAAATTTCTAAGAGATGATTAGTTTGTTCTACCCTCAAAAATAGTAGATAATGAGGGAGAAATATCATTTTATTTAAATCAAGATACTTCTCAGGCTCTGGAAATAGGCAACCAATCAACCAACTCTTTATTGACAGGTGAAATAGGGCAAAATGGTAGTGGTAATGAGCAAGAGGAATGGATTACCCCTAAGAAAAAGAACCATATAGGTAAAAAATCTACTGATGTTGTCACTGACTCCAAACAAGAGAGACCAACCCTAAGGGAAACAAGACAATGGGATATTACTAGGGAGATAGCCAGTGGTAAGTAGAAAACACTGGAGACCCATTCCCTCAAATCCTCTAAATGAGAATTTTATCCTGGAATCTAAGGGGTTTTAACATCCCCTCCAAATAGTTTGAGGTTAAAAACTATATTTTAGATAATAAACTAGATATTTTATTACTCCAAGAGGTCAAGATGAATGAGGAGAGTTTTAAGAAGATAGCTGATTACATATGGCCTAAGGCTACTTTCTGCATCAGTCTGGCTATAGGGACTTCAAGTGGGATTGTAACTATGTGGAATAGTGCTAAAATCCAGGGCTCTCATATTGCTTCTAATAAGAGTTTTTTGGTTATTAACTTCTCAGTGGCTTCCTTAAACTGGGTTTTGATCAATATCTATGGCCCAAATAACAAAGCTTTGAGGCAGAATTTGTGGACTGATTTGAGTAGCTTCAAGACTAATACCCCATACACTAGATGGATGTTGGCTGGTGACTTTAACACTCCTTTATATCCTTCTAAGAAATATGGTGGGATTCTAGATTATTCTGACAGCATGTTCGACTTTGTAGAATTTATAAATGACTGGGGATTGCTGGATGTGGAATTGCAAAATCAAATTTTCACCTGGTCTAACAGAAGAAGGGGAGACCAAATGAACCAAGTTAAATTAGATAGGTTTCTTATTTCTAGCAACTAGGACAATCATCATAATATGCATCTACAAGATTTTCCTAGAACTATGTTTGACCATTGCCCTATCTTCCTCAGTTGGAAAGATCAGAGCCAACGTGGTCCTTTCCCTTTCTGATTTGAAGCTATGTGGATTAATCACCAAGATTTCAGACAACTGGTGGCTCAATGGTGGAAAATTCCTATCTAGGGTACTCCTATGTTCAGATTAATTAAAAAACTAATACACATCAAACATGAAGTATATGGGTGGAATAGATATAGTTTTGGTAATATTTTTTTATCAGAATAAAAACATAGCCAAAAAATTGGCAGATATCCAGCAACGGATTGCTCAAGAAGATGATTTAGAAGACACTTATAAAGAAGAGAATGTTCTAATTTCTGACTGGAAGAATCTTATGGGAAAAAAAGAGGTTTTTTGGAAATAAAAATCTAGAATTCCATGGCTTAAAGAGGGAGATAGGAACACAACATTTTTTCATCTTTCAGCCATGAAACATAGGAAGACTAACTCCATAACAAAATTATGTTTGGAAAATGGAAATATTATAACTGAGGATAAGGAGATTAGGGAACAAGTTGTGATATTCTTCTAGAATTTTTTGACCAAATAAACTAATGATGATGAAAATGTCAGAACTATGAACCAATTCATTGACAAAATCATCTGTCTGATAACTGAGGAAGACAACTAGGAAATATTAAGGCCTATATCTGAGGAGGAGGTCTGTGCTATTTTATTCTCTATGGATTCCTTTAAAGCTCTAGGCCCAGATGGTCTCCCTCTTATTTTCTTCTAGGAATATTGGGATATAGTGGGAAAGGATCTTACTGCTACTGTCCAAGATTTTTTTAGAACTATCATCAGGAAGTTTGGGTTTAATGATAAAATATCTCACCTCATTTAGAACATAGTTTCTACTGCTAAATTTTTGATCCTAGTTAATGGGGTCCCTAGAGGTTTATTCTCTTCTTTTAGAGGAATATGCCAGGGGGATCCTCTTTCCCCTTACTTTTTCATCATAATGGCGGAGGCCCTTGCGAGATACATTCAAGTTAATGTAGCATCTAAACATCTAGTGGGCATCAAACCTGCTTCCTCCCTTCCCCCTGTGGTTGTGTAGTAGTTTGTTGATGATACCATTCTTTTTGGCATCTCTTCAGTGATTAAAGCTTGAAGATGGAAGAATATTTTAAATAACTATGCCATAGATTATGGGCAAAGCATAAACCTTTGAAAGAGCAATATGTACTTATTTAATACTCTTAATGACCTTTAGCAAAAAATCATTGACATCTTGGACTGTGCTGAAGCTGATCTTCTTGCTACCTATTTGGGCCTCCCCCTTATGGTTAAAGAGGTATCTCTAGGTTTTTGGAATGGAATATTGGAAAGAACTTAGAATAAATTGATTGGCTAGAAAGGGAAACTACTCAGTAGTGCAGGCAAATTATAGCTTCTTCGGGCTTCTCCTCAAGGGATTCCTACTTATTTCTTGTCTCTCTTTAAAATACCTACATATTTTTCTATCAAATTGGAATAGATTTAAAGAAAATTTTTATGGACGGGACTGGAAGATAAACAGAGAATGTCATTGGTCAGTTGGGAAAAAGTGTGCCTTCTTAAATCACATGGTGGCCTCAATATTAGATCTATCAGAAGCATGAACAAAGCCCTTCTCTCCAAAATTAACTGGAATCTGATTCATAAACATAATGATTAGGGATAAATCATGCATGTAAAATATTTGCATACTATTGATAGTTCCAACTTTCTCCAACAAGTAGGGTTACCCCATCGATTTGTGATTTGAAATAAAATGCTGAAATCTAGAAGTCGCCTTAAACAAGGGATTAGACAAAAATTGGGAAATGGCAGGTCTATTAATTTTTGGAATGACATCTAGATAAAAGATAAGGCTCTTATTACTTAATGGGAATATGGATAAATAGCTGGCATTGCTACTCAATTTTTTGGAGATAAAGTCTGTGATTACATGGCTAATAATAATGGCAATAGGAGCTAGAAAATTTTATTGAATTGTTGTGCTCATCGGCCTGATCTCTCTCCTAGAGTTTGGGATGTTCAACAGTTGATGCAGGGGGTTAGAATCCCTCTCTTCCCATGAGAGGATGAACAATATTGGTGGCTATATAAGAATGGTTGGTTATCTATCAATTCTGCTTATCATTTGATGGTCCCTAAGGTTCATAGAAAGGAGATATGGAAAAAGGTTTGGAACCATAAACTTTTACCAAAAGTCAGCATGCTTTGGTGGGCTGTGACTCATAACAAAATTTTAACCCAAGATAACTTATAGAAGAGAGGGTTTACCCTACTTAATAGATGCTATCTATGCTACTTAAAGGAGGAAACTGTTTCCCATCTTTTCATACACTGTGATTTTGGCTGAGAACTTTGGGACATAATCTTGAAGAATTTTGGCATTTAGTGGGTCTGTAATTCTGACCTTAAGGAAGTCATTAACACCTAGAATCCTACCTTTTCTCATCCTTGGCTCCTTAAGTTATGGAATCAAACTCTACCATGTTTGAGTTGGACTTTATGGAAAGAGTGCAACCATAGAATTTCCAGTGATACTGCTAGAGATGCCTCTCAGGTTTTTCATACTTTTATTAAGACTCTATTAGAAAGTGTCACTAATGCCCATATTCATACTGTGGAGAAACCTCTAAATCATAAAGAGGAACAAATTGTGACTAACTGGAAGATCCTAAATGATATACCAACTCATAATAATTCCAAAATATTACAGAGGCTCAATACTAAATGGAATCCCCCAAAGCCTAACTAGTTGAAACTTAACTTTCATGGGGCCTCTAAGGCTGATGGTAAAGCTAGTGGGGGAGGGATTATAAGAGATGACAAAGGGTGGATGATTGTTTTCTATGTTGGTGGAATGGGCTATCAGAGCAATAATTATGTTGAAGTAACTACTCTTCTATGGGGGATTAAACTGGCTATATCCCTTGGTATCAAGAATTTGAGTATCTAGGGGGACTCTAAAATGGTTTTTGATGAAGTAAACAATGAATATATTGTTGGTATTAAGCTAAAATATATTATTAGGGATATACAAATTCTCCTACAAAATTTTACTAGGGTAGACATCTCACATATTTATCAGGAGGGCAATGGAGTTATTGATGCTTGTGCCAATCTTGGCCAACAATATTCAAATTGGCGATGTTGGCACCAAATTGATCACATCCCTTTAAATATTAGGGACCTCATTCAAAAGGAGGTGACGTGTTAAGGATGAGTCAAACACATGGGAGAGATAGCTCACCTCATCAGTCCTTTTGGAGGGTGCCGACGTGTATCTTGGAGTAAGGGTCCTTTTGTATTTTTTTTATCATCATTTTTGATTTATTAGGCCTCTTTGATAAGGCAAGCAAACTGCTTCATCATTATGGATATCACTGTGAAATTATGTTTAAGCATGGGATGAGTAAGTGTCATATTTGCATGATGTTCCTAAATATGTGTCATTTCATCACCATTATCAATATCCGTAATCAAGGGATTGAAGATACTACAAATATGATGGTGAATATTTGGGACTTTGTTGGTCTATTCTATAAGTCCAACATGGGTGGTGATAGAATATGAATTGAACCCATTTCTTGTTTTGAGTTCAAAGACAACTCGGTGGTCTGGCACTATTGTAAAGGGGGAGGGATTAGCCCCTACCTGGAGAGGCTCAATGGGTTTGATGAAAACCTTTCTGAACAATTTGCTAGGTCATGGCTAAACTGATGAGGCTTTGTTAGGGGAATTAGCTTGAGATTTAAAAAAATGTGATTTCTATGGTCACTGGCATGTCTACTTAGGGGATTAAACTACAATGGAAAACTAAAGTTGCAGACCTATCCAGTCAGAAGCTCTTTCTTGGAGAAGCCAAAGAACTAGCACCTTACCAAGGGGGATTTGATAGGGCCAAGTTACCTGAGCCTTGGGACGGCGTGTGTTTTATCCTCATGAAGTATTTCACTCTGGAGGGGCACTTTACCAGGTTTTACAACTATCATCTTCCTCTTCTAAACCACTTCAGGTGAAATGTGCACATTAGCTTTTCTTTTTATTTGCTTTCTTCCCTTGAGCATTCTATTCTTAGGGTTAGAGCTAAATTAGCTAAGAAACCTGATGAGAATCCTATCCCCCTCCATCAAGGACTTATTTTCTATCTTTACAATTTCCATCATGCACTTGAGCCTTCCAAGGCCATTCAAATTGATATTGGGGAAATTTCTTCTAACCCTATTGCTACCGATGTTGTCGAAGAGCCTTGCCCTTCCTCTGTCTCTACTAAGACTAAAGAAGTTTCCTTTTCTACTCTCGAGGATATTCCCATAGACACTCTAGGATATTTTATGAGTATGAAAGGCAAGAAGAGGAAGACTTATGTTGGCAAAGCGAGCACTATGGGGACTATTGTGGGGACCCTAAAAAATCCGTGTAGGACCCCTGGGGGCCAAATTGGTAAGTCTCACTCATCTACTAAGGCTATTAAAGAGGTATCCTCCTTAGGAGTTAGATGGTCAGGTTGAATTACTGGCAAACCTACTCCCAAGGCTAGGTTTATTGACTATTCTGAGAATGCCTCAGATGAAGACACTCATGATGA
Organism: Torreya grandis; assembly: GCA_037957365.1. Taxonomy (NCBI): domain Eukaryota; kingdom Viridiplantae; phylum Streptophyta; class Pinopsida; order Cupressales; family Taxaceae; genus Torreya; species Torreya grandis. The sequence goes on along the minus strand of JARHVA010000231.1, from coordinate 3,566,732 downwards.
TGAGGCCAAGGACATGGATGTTCAAGAAATCTTTGTGGATACTGAGGGTAAATAGGAGACTAAAGACTTAGAGGCTACTGTTGAGGATGTTGCTAACTTTATGGAAAATGCTAGCAAAGTGGGAAAGATGGTTGTGGAAGAAGCTGATGATGAAAATAAAACTAAGTCTAGGTTGAGATCTAAAATTGCAATCCTGAGGGGTCGCATTCAAAAATTGGAACATACCTTTTCTATTATGCTACAAAATTCTATTTTACTTAACATGTCTGTGTTGCAGGACCTGGGTGCTACTGTTACTGCTGACAATGAGAAGAACTCTGTGAACTTGGATGACCTTATTAAATCCATGTTTAAGTAAGGAGCGGTCCTACCTCAGTTTTTTGCTTTCTTTTTGATACTCTGCTTCTTTATTATTTCTATCTGTGGTTTTAGTTGTGGCTTTTACTATGTCTGTTGGTTCTTAGATAGTGGTTTTTCTATTTTAAGGCACCTTTTATGATGGTCACCTCTGTGGCTTTTCTACTTTTTGTAAGGGTTTGGCCCCTAGTTTAGCTGCCTTATATTATCAAAAACATTTATTTGACAAAGTCTTCATATTTTGATAAAGGCTTGGGCAGTTTCATTTTCATTTTTTTTGTAATTAATGAAATGGGCCAAAGTGTTCTTAGAAAGATCACTAGTTTGAAATTCTTGTACTAAAGCATTTACTAAGTCTTCCAAACTAGTGATAGAGTGTGTTCTAAGTTGATTATACCAATATAAGTCATCACCCATGAGGGCTTTGGCTAAGAGTTTGATAGCATCAAAGGTATTGAACTTGACTCAATCCTTATAAATATTTCTAAATGTCTTGAAGTGAAGAGTAAGATTAGTTGATCCATTGTAATAAATTGTAGGTGTTATACCTCCAATGTCAATGTTAACAATTTGGGTGGTAAGAGGTTAATTTTTTAAAATTTTAATGACTTTTTTGACCAATGGAGGTTGAGGAATGAGATTACCTTGAGAATATCGAAGAGGAGGAGGAGGAACGCTTTGGTTATGTGTACCCCAAGTCATTGGCTAAAGATTAGATTGAAGATTAAGAAGGTGGTTTTGTATTCTCATCATTTGATTTGTATTATGAAATTGGAATATGTTCATTTGATTGAGAGTTTGTAACAATATTTGATGAGTTTGATTATTTTTATTAGAAGAAGTAGTAATGGTTTTTGTGTTGGTGTTAGTGGCTTGGGTACCACTATTAGTGTTGATATGAGCTTGGGAAGAGCTATGAGAATTTGAGGCACTAGTGAATTTTTTTTCTTGTGAAGCAAAAGATGGACTAGTAAACAGTTGAGAGGAAGAAGCACTAGAAGCATGAGCACCTTGGGTAGCAAACAAATCACTAGTGGAATGATTAAGAATAGTGGATCTTATGAGAGGTCCACTAGATGTAGAACCTGCCATGTTAGTTGAGATACTAGGCATGGAGCTGGAAGAAGTTAGAGTAGAAGATGTCATGGCATAAGAACTAAATATTGAAGGAAGAGGTTGAAAATCAAAGAAATTGGTACCCCAAAATCTAGTTGAAAAAGTGGGAGTAAGAGAATGAGGTTCTTCAACTTGACAGCTAATCAAGAGGTTATATATGGTGGAAAGATCCTTCCCTCTATTTTGAGGGAATTCTATGATAAAGAAGAGCATTTTAGGAGTATACTCTAACTCAAGTTGATCCTCTAAGAAAAGAGGTTTTTGATGCAAAGGGGTATGAGGAAGGGTCCCATTGTTCATCATGTGGGTTATAATATGAACATTATTAGCATTCATGAAAGGAGCCCTACTTTGTCTATTGGAGACCCTATTAGGATTGGTGAATTCCATCATGTCTGTTGACTCAACTTTAGTTTTGTTAGCAAATATAAATTCCATTATGAAAGAAAGAGAAGCAAGATGGGAAAGCAAAGAATCAAAAAGTGATTTAAATAGTAATAAGTCAACTTGGTTGACCTAGTGAAAAATAGGGACTGTAAAACTAGATGAGGTCCATAGGGTTGACCTAGTTCAGTGAATAATGACTAGCAAAAAGAGGTAAAGATGTTGTAAATAGTACTAGGCCAGCCAAGTTGACCTAACATTGTGTACAGGGGCTAAAAAAGATACAGTGTTGACAAGGTCGACCTAGTACATTAGATAAGGAAGAAAAGAAAGTTGATAACAAGCTATGAATTAAAGCAATATAATTACAAGTAATGTTAAAAATTAGTAAGTACTGAAAGGGAAACAAATAGTGAATTGAATTGATGTTGGCCAATCCAAATGATGTACACAAAGCAAAATATTGTAATAACACTAGTTAATGTAAGATTTTGCACACACAATTGATCAAAGAGCAAGCAAACAACTTGAAAGTAAAGCTAACTACTTGGTCAACCTAGGATGTTAATTAGATTATTAAGAATGATTTTAAATGTAAAAGGAGATTGGATATAATCAAGGAACAAGATAGCAATCTATGGGTAATTTTAGGTAAGTTTGGGTTGAAAGGGATTGTAGTGGAAATGATACAGGCTTGGTATTGGGGCCTACCCCCTCACTTCACACACTACAGTAATAAGGGTAATGGGTGCTTAGCCAAAATATACCATTAGCCATGATTTATACTTGACCAAAGTGTTTCTACTCATTTTTTTTCTTTTTATATTCAGGAGAAGAAAGAAACTAAAGTTAAATGGTCAGGGGTTAGATGATACCCTGATTAAGTTGCACACCATATCCAGACATTGTAAGAGCTCCTATTTGGATATGGAGGAAGACACCTATAGAAAGAGTAAGACTTAAACACAAAAAATGTTAGATAGATATATGGTGGACTTCCAAGCATAGCTCGGTCCCAGAAGTGTAAAAACTTCCTTAGGGGATGACAGTCCACTTTTTGATAAAAAAGAGTGTCAGATAAAGAAATAATAATGACTTAAAGAAAGAGAAATAGATAATGTGTACCTAATTCCTATAATTTGTCTGTCATAGTCACCAATGCTAGTTAGTCTATCATCGTTGATTGGTCAATGTTGCAGACGTCAGTTAGGATGCCGACGTCACTAGGGGCAATGGGCCTTGGACGGGATCTAGAGATTTGTCTGTGGTCAATAGAGGGGTCTGGGAGAGTTTAAAGGTCTGTGTAAGGTTGCAAGGAGATGAATAAGGTCTGTAGAAGGGCAAAGGTGGAGGATAGGTTGTTAGAAAGGGTAAGGATAAGAGGATGGCTTTTCAGCCTCTCCAAGAAGACACTTGGGTCAGGTCTGGTTGATTGTATTTAGAAATAGTAAATAGACATTAATTACTACTATATTCTAAACACTGAGATAAGATAGAAGAATACTTAGCTCTACTTGGTAGAGAACTAGAGGTGTTAAGGTGCTTATCCCTATTGTGGCTGATGTCGAGATGTCCCTACAATGTTCCAATCCAATCTGGAGTGAGTTTTGTAGAGTTTTTATAGCCTGAAGAGTGATAGTTGAATTCTGAGGTTTTGGTCTCAGAGTGTGCCCGTTTATTGTACAAGAGTCTAGTGAGATAGACAAGAGCCAGAGAGAAGAGATCCAGAGAGGATTCGTGATTCATGATTCAACTAGCCCGTAACTCATCATTTGAAGTTAGTTTATGTAACTGACGTCGGTGATGCCGCCGGTGTCGGCTAACAGTTGACTGATGTCGGCGGTTGAAGAATGAGTAAATGGGCTAAGAAGCCCGTTCTCCATCCGCTAAGTGCATTTGCCATTGGAGAACGGTCAAATGATGGGGTTTATTATGCATGAGTGTTGGTTAGGAGGTTAGAATGGGTCTTAGGTGGTTATGATATGAAGGACTTAGCCTTAGGGTGAGTCATAGGGTAAGAAATAGTCTTAGGGGTGAGGTGTCCAAGGCGAGGTGTCCTAGGTGATGTGTCCTAGGTGAGTTGTCTAGGGTGATGTCATTAATCTAAAATAAGAAGTTTATTTTAAATTAATGAAGTGTGTAAGGGACCAAGGGGTTGACACAATTTAGGTGTCTACACAAAGCATCAAGTTGGCTTCCCCCTTGGTGATTAAATCCAAGTAGGTAGACCTAGGTAGTCAAATGTTTAAATGCTTGTTGATGCTTATGTGGTTTGGCCATGTGTGCAAAAGAATAGAAATAGTGCAACAAAGTGATTAATTAAAAATCCCATAATTAGACTATATGAACTATTCTAAGCATAAAAACAACTTAAAATAAAGATGTGATTAACATTTATGGTTTATTCCAATATTGAAACAATGTATAGTTGAGAAACTATATGGACAATCATATAGCACTGGGTCAACAAGGTCAAACCTGTACTATAGAAGTAAAGTCTAAAAGTGAAGTAGGTCAGTCAGGATGACCTAGTTATTTTAAAAAACATAGAACATAGTTTTAGGTCCATAGGGTTGACCTAGTTGACTCTATGGAGGTAGTTTTGAAGACTATAAACTTGAAAGGAAAGTATAAAAAAAGGAAAGATATAAAGAAATAAAAACTGACCTTGGTGGATCAGAGATGAAAAGGAGAAGATTATTGATCTAAGACCTTGGAGAAAATTGGAAAAAATCTACAAGCTAGGTTGATCTGGTCAATCAAGCTATATAGAAACCTATTGAAAAAGTGTTAAAATTGCACTAGGTCAACCTGGTCAACCTAGTAGGCTGAATAGGAAGTCTGGAAATTTAAAAAAATTATACTAGGTTGAGTTGGTTGATCCAGTTTTTTGAACAAAAATATAAAAGTTTTGGAAACCTATATTAGGTCAAGCTGGTCAAGCCAATTACCTATTCCTACAAACTTACACATAGAGATATATAACTAGGTTGACAAGGTCAATCTAACATAGTAAAGATATGATAAAAATAATGATGAATAGAAATGAAATAAGTGAAAGAAATACTATAAGGTTTTTATTCACATCAGATTCACCAGAATGTATATAATCATAAATGTATCATGTCCATAAATTAATCCTTAATTAGATGGGATAGAGCACACCTACACTTTTGATTAGGGAGCATAAAATTGTTATGCGAGAGCATGACCAATGTGAATATTTGCTAGACCTGATTAGGGGATCACTTGTCATGACACATCATGTGAGGTAGAGTTCCAAAGCCTATAGTCTAACACAATCGCACAACCCTAAAAGAGTCTTGTGATTTAATATTTCACTAATATAATAATAAGAAAATAAAATCTAATCTAGTGCACACTAAATCTTGTGAAGAGAAGAATACAAATGCACTATCTATCTACTCTTGAAAAGGAGGAATAAATCTAGGAATATTGCCTTTGAAGATGAACCCACCAAGCCTCAATTTCCCCCTTAGCCAAGGTAATTCACAAGAGATTGTCATGGTATGTAAGGATAACTACGATAAATTAGCTCTAGGCTACACAACCTATCCAAGCATCTAAAATACTTATCCATAAGGTGAGATTAGAGCTCCAAAGAACATATTAAACCCTAAAGCTTTATTCCCCAACTAGAATGGTCAATAGGCAGATGTTCATTCACACTTATTCACTTAATTCTTTGATATTCTTGAAATGGTAAGGAATGACCTTGTATATATAGTATAAACTTACCCTAAAATCATTTGGGAATGTCGGTTGTGCTAGGTCAACTTGGTTGACCGAGCACATTTTTGGGTCTAACTCACTAGGTTTTTGCTAGGTCGGCTGAAAGGCCAACAAACCAAAAGAGAGAAAAATTCCCTAAACTATGATAGGTTGACCTAGTCAACCTAGCACAATCAATAGGTCAAAAGGGTACTAATCAAGAAATGAAGGATAAAACATAGAAAGTGGTAGGAATAGGTAGAATTAAGAAGAATAAGCTTGGGTTAAATGGTTTCAAGAGGATAGTGTGTGGATAGCAAGTGGCAAAAGGAAAAAAAATGTTATGAAGCACCAATGGTCTACCCACCCCTTTCTCAGTGTACCCCTTAAGGCATGCACTCAGAGAGATTAAGACTCGATAGGTTCCTATAAGATATGAAGTGTCAGTAATCAATAAAAGTTTGAAAATATTGCGTATATAGTTCCTTTTTTAGAACTTTTTGGGATACCTCAATCTGATTATATTATGAACTATAAGGAGATAAAAAAGTCAAACTTTTAGGTGTATTTATAAATTTTCAAAATGTAATAACACCCCTATCCATAAGTTGTTCAATTTTTTTATAAAGCATAACAAGTGTTATCTCCATGCCCATTCATAAAATGATAGATTAAAAATTATAGTTCCCTACTCATTGAAGTTTATGTGTGGGGTGATGGTGATTAGGAGGTAACCTAATCAAATTATTAGTTATAAGTTCTCTAAAAATAACATTTGGTCAATCATTGAAACTATAAAATTGGATTGGTTGATTTAATTTCGAAGGAGTCTTATGGATTCATTTATTTGGAGCTTTCTTAGTTTTGGAAAATTTATTTTTTTTATCTGAAGTTTTTGACTTAGAAGAGGTAGCATGATTATAGGTGCAAACACATGAATGTGCATTATCATCTTTATATGACTTAAATTATAAATTTATAGTAGTAAATTTTTGTGGAATATCATTCATTACATGTATCATAGACATGATATAAAAATTAGGTATGGTGATGGTTTGGAAATATTTAATCATAGACTTCATCTCATCATATATCTTAGACATAGATGTACAAGATTCATCATACAAATTTATATCATTGCATTACTTTAAGTCATTATTGAATTTGAAATAGACATCATTGCATAATTTTTTACTATTAAAACATTTATTTTATAGAAAATAAGGAATAACATCACATTGCTTGTAGTAGTAACATCATATTTGATGTCAGTAGCTATAACATTAGGTTTAGAAATATAATTGTAAAGCATAGAATCATGATACTCATGATTTAAATCATGTAGCCATTTCCTTAATATATTTTCATTATTAATTATAATCCTAATAGGATCAAGAACTCTATTACTTAATTCAGTGTTGATTTCTTTTTGTTCTAGTGTATGACTAGTGAAAGATTGTAAAGAAGGATAAGGATAATTTAATACTTTCATTTTAAGTATATTTTATTTTTAATTTTGTCTATTAAAATTGTAGAAATATAATCACTAGAATTTCATTCTTCAACATCATCATGATCATAACTATCATAGTCATTTCCTTTAGTTACACATGCATGTTCTTCATTTACATAAACCTTTTAATTAATCACACATTCATGATCATATACAACTTTATTTGTCCATTCATTATCATAGATATAGTGCATGGTATAAGTATATGATAAGGCATACATAGAATTATACCTATTAAGTTTTTTAAGATGCATATTAAAGGAAAAATTACAAAACCCTAAGATGGAAAAGAATATATAAAAAAAACCCAACTCCTAGCATGAGAGAAAACATAGGAATCTAGAGTTTTGAAGAATGAGGACCCTAGGCAAAAATCCAATTATGAAGGAAAAATAAAAAATTAAATCTAAATCCAAAAATATGAAACCCTAGTGATAGATAGAATAAATCCGAAGAGAACCTAGGGTGTGCTATGTTATGGAAAAATAATAGGTTCACTAATATGTTTTATCTATTTTTGAATTAATGTGATTCTAATAAGATTAAACAAATATAAAATTTGTATTGTTTAAGATGTACAATTGCTTAACAAAACTAATTGAAACTAGAAAAATATAGTAACTTGTTATTTATGGAAAACACTAAAAGAATTGAATACTTAGCATATTTCAAGTTTTAGCATGTTTTTGGTAGGATACTATCATCAAAAATGATCATAGGAGTAACTATGAGTGCTCAGCTCTAGAAACAAAGTGTTTCTGTGAACCTATACAAGTTTTGCTTCCTAGACATCTACATAGTGTGACATTATCTAATAAGGCATATAACTATCTTGTGTAGTTTTTCTAATTCATGAAAGTCCTGATTATTATGCCTACATCTAATAAGGGTTCATATGCATGCAAATGTCTTTGATCCCATGTGAATAGATTTTTTATCCAAATCCTTGTTTCAAACCCTAACTTTGCACTAAAACCCCACTATAAAATAGGTAAAATGGTGAAATGGAAGGGTTTAACTAACCTTATCTATCTTGTATGACTAAGTGAGGGAGTCAAACTAAATGTATTTCTCCCACCTAGATGAGTGTGTGCAATCCTATGTAATGATTTTATATTGTGCAATACAGGTATGCATTTTAACTCTTGACAACTATGCCTTGATCTTATATATGGTATTCATATTTATCTCAAGGATTTCTCCTTTGAGGAATTTAACATTTTAAATCTTTAGGAAAGTTCCTCACAATGTGGAGTGTATTTTCCAGTGATATGTAGATGACTACTGGATAGAAATATACTTGGGCTTGATATATTTATATAGATGACTCTTCAAGTAATTTCCTTCAAACAATATGATTAGGATTAATATTTTATTATATATGACTCTTTGGGTAATGTAATTCAAAATCACATGTGAAACGTATGGGCTAACCCATAGGAACAATATTAATTTGGTAAACTAGACATTGAATGACAAAACAAACATGTCTAACCTAAGTATATAGGTCATAGGTAGTGGAACTATCTGGGAAGTGCAAACATATACACAAAATATGAACAATGATTTAAGAAAAGGAGAAAGTATGAGAAGGATGTTAATTTATTTAGGCATAGACTATGAATGTCCTATGTCGTGGTAATGATAATTTGGAAGGGTCAAGCCCATATATGGATAAATGGATAAGGAAGAATATGAACAAGATTCACTATTTAAGCATAATTTAAGTATGTTAAATAATTTTCAAATTAAACATTGTCAAGTGTCTAATACCAAATATGAGTATTTACACTACTACATGCCTAGTTTCTATATCTATATTGACTTGACACTTTCATGCCTTATGATAATGTTTCATATATTCTTTGATGATATATTCATAATGCAGTGACATATTTTCCACATGTTATCACATTATTTGAAATGATTACATTTTTATGTATAGCATGATATGGTTTACTCTTTTCTTTCAAGATTAGTAATATCGTAGGCTATGTACCTAGGGTAAATTTTAGTGTCCCATATATAAATTAACTTGGGTTTTCTTTGGTGAATCTCTAAGTTTGTGTTTCAAAAACTTGTTGAAAGTTAATAGATAGTGTTTAGGTGAGAAGGTGATTAGACAAATGAATCATAATGGGGCACGAAATCCAAACAAACATGCAACTATATAGAAAACTCACAGATAGACCATTATTTATTTTTATATGGATTACATTAGCTTTAATATCACTTGGTAGCATGTTATCATGTAGCACCATTACCTAACACTTCATTCATCCCTTTACTGTTACTAAAATTTTCCATTATGAGTATATGGGTGTATGTCTGTTTACATATAATGGAAAATAAGTTCATATTGACTTTCGATGAAGTGGTGAACTATATTTATATGTATGAAAATTATTTTAAATAGTAGGTGAACCGACCTAGAAAACTAACTTACACTTAGATAATTTAGGATAATCCAAGTTGTTCACCACCCCCTAAAAATAGCCAAATGCCAATTTCTAAAACAAAAATATTTATGAATTAAAAAAGAATAGCCATGAAAATTTGCCATGATGTACCTCACCTCAAAATAGGGGCATATTAGTGGGTTTGTCAAAGAAATTCAAGCCTCCATATTTAGATAATTTATATATTTTGGATAGATTTACAAGTTTTAGAGGTTAGTATTGGGTTAAATTATTAGTTTGGTTCAAATTATGGGACAAATATTTATAGGCTGAGATAGATTTAGGGGTGTATGTAATGTGTATGTAAACATTTTTTACAAGTACATAAATGATAAGTTTTTTCAAATATATCAAATTTGGGACAAAATGGCATATATATTTTATGACATTTTATACCATATTAGGACATTTGATCATATTATGGTGCATGAAAATTGTTCACACATATACTATTACAAATTTTCTATTTTCAATTTGGCACAAAGGGATATTATCAATTTATAATCCATATACAATGGTTGATCCAATCTACTTAGATTTACATATTCCCAATATGTATTCCACCCTCTAATCTTAAGGTTCAAAAACTAGTTAATATGAGCTCAATATGGGTTTAAGCCTCCAATATTGGTGTTCAAGAATCAATTAAATGAGTATTATAGTTGAGGTTTTGTGTTACTTAATAGCTTAGAATTGCTCCTTCATGAGGTTTTTGGTATTTATCTTCCCAACCATGGTTTTAATAGTGTCATTTTCCTTGGGACATAGTCATCTCAAGACATTCTTCATTGGTGTATGATCACCCTAATAATTAATGCTTCATAAAAAAGCACATCTCCAAAGTTTTAGAGGGTAGTATGAGTCACCCATTTACAAGTGTATTCCTTGCTTACTCTTCAAATATGAAAGTTTAATTTATCTAATATATTTCAAATTTCATATCATATTTAAAAATTGATTGATACATGTTTCATTTCAAGTTTTACATGGAAAAATATGCACACTTGAGCCTTCTCCCAAAGATAAAGTGTGTTTACACACTAAGGTACATCTCTCTATCCTTTTACTCTTTCTTTTTTATATTATTAGTATTATAATAAAATGGGGGGATTTATATACATTTAAATATGGTATTAGATACATGAAAATGTTAGTTTTGACTTATCCTTACCATACATGAATTTTGTGTACACGTGTCTCTTTTAGACCCTTCTCTCCTATGAGTTTTCCTTCCTATGGGTTTTACATTTATGATTTTATACCAATCACATATATGAGTTCCCAAATCTATGTGTAACTTATTCATTATCTTACTTAAGCTATATCTTGATCATCAAATTAATGTTCATTTATCCTTGTGTCTAGATTTATATAGCCTTCCACCTCCACCAGACTCGTCTACATAGCAAGAAATAGTAATTTTCCAATTTAAAATTATCTTTATTGGTTGGCCCAAAAAAAATCATGTATAATGCATTATAATCTACCCAAAGAGTCCTCTATAAATACATAATATGTCTAAACCTAGTCCTTATCTAATAAGCATCTATCACTTATCAAAGACAATTGTTCACATTGAGAGGGATTACCCTAAACCTACAAAATTAAAAATCAATCGCAAAGAGCAATACATAGCCAATTATAAATCACATAATCCAATTTAGGTTTTTTATTCTCAAGTGTCAAAATTTAGATCACAAGATGCATTCATAATAGTGGGTCATGATTGTACGCATTTACTTAAATGGAAAAACTAAGTGTGATTTGATTTCCATCCTTAGATTATTTGATGCATACATAATGCTCAAATATTCATTGGGGAATGGTTGAGGTCAGCTCAACCCATCACTATTTCCCATTTTTATAGGTTAACCTAGTGTCAAAAATTAGAGATAAGGCTTCTCATATAAAGAGATAAAATTATGGATTCTATGAACACAGTGAGTGGATGATATCACAAAGAGAGATGGTTTATAATTATATGTAGAGACCCATGAAAAAATAATGAGTCAAAAATATATAGGACTCATGTAGTCATCCAGAGGTTGACAAACTTATCTAAGTAGAATCAAACATCTAGTTTCCTAATATGAGTGGATCTTCATCTATTTATAGTTTTTTTAGACAAATGCACATAGTCTCAATCATGCATAGACCCAAAACAAGCTAAGTATCTTAACACATATAGTGATTTTCATAAATAATAAATTAAAATTACAAATCATACTTTGTTGTAGCATCTAGATTTGTATATTATTACTATATATGTTTTATCATATTTTTTACTAAAAAAACTCTAAATAAATTAATGTGTTAATTATATATAGCTATAAAGATGGAAATATTAGAATGATAAATATATACAACATTCAACTATTTCGATATTGACAAATTGTTAAAAATAGAAAATTACTATTGTGGGAAATTACTAAGAATAATTATATTTAGATTGCATGCATATACTTATTGACTATTTTGATTGTTTGTATGTAAAAATTATAAGGAGAGGTGATTGCGCAAGCTCAATATTGGGCGCATAATTATAAATGGCATATGGATAGGTCTATTTTAAGTGGTTAGAAGTCCAGTGCACCTAAGTCTATTGATCATAAAACTTTATAGGTTGAATGTGATAATCTAATTATACATCCAGATAGAGAAATTAATAATCTATTAAAGATAGATCATAAGTAGAAGCATAAAATTTATATGTACATGATCACAATAGGTAGACAATATTGTAGTATGCCCAAGTTCATTGATCACAGACTTATCTTAGTTCACTATAACCTTGAATTCATTATTTCACCATTTGTGCATGCATAAACTATGGTTATGGATGCATTTTTACATGTGAAAGGTAGTGAAAAATACCTATAATAATAAAACCCTAAATTCTTGCACATAAACCAAATTGAAATCAAATTGGGAGGTAATCGAGTGAAAGGACTTGAGTTGGGCTGACCTTGATAGATCCCTAATGAAATACCAAGCATTGCACTACATTTTCAATATTATGAAAAGGGATCAAAATTGAATTTATTTATCTAACTTATGTGTGTGTGTAATGGTGAATAAAATTATATATGCCATTTCTCCTATTTTACCTTTGGCACATATCCAAATTTGAATATTACTTTATCAACCTTATAGATAGAACATAAAATTATTTTGATACCTCTTAGAGAGTGAAAGGAACTATCCCCAATACCTTAGAGAAGCCTTGTGTTTATATATATTTTTATTTTGAATTTGGGATATATTGTCATACAAAATCTAGCCAAGATAAGACACAATAGATAAAACAATAATAAAATGAAATGTACATTGAAAGAAGATCAAAAAAACATGCCTAGATAAATCCACATTGAACAAATAAGGTTGTATATTGGTCTTGTCTAGTTACTGTGGATTTATCTAGAAGGACAACAAACCAAAACTAGGGATCTTATTGAAAAAATGACATGATAAATAATCAATAGATAAATTTTTAAATTAGAACAAAGAATGAAATCAAGTAAAATGTGTTAATAGATACCTCATTCACTATCAATAGTATATGTATATAAAGTTGCAATAAACGACATAAAAGGATGAGCTTTTACCAAATTTGGGTGTCTATAATATTGTACAATCTGAATAATTAAAAAAAATGCTTTTTTGGATAATTAATAAATAAAAAGGTAAAACACAAGTGTAGAATGGATTCGATCAATATATGGCTTGGTTACTTGTAGATAGAATATTTAATTGTGAATAGGAGATGTGGTCATTCGTGTTCCTTATTTTTATTTAAAATAGATTAGAATAGATTTATATATATAGGGATCTGTAAAATAATTCAAACATAAGCTGACCATGGGGGTTAGTGACAAGTGAAATTAAAGGTGCATGGAATCAGGTCAAAGTGGAATGGACTGAAAAAAATATGTGGTTATAATTGGTGGAGGGTTGATTATGATAAAAACATAATTAGAAAACTACCAGTTTTATCATAGAGATTAAAAAGATTCATAACAAATATTAGGCTAAATAGAGAAGGGATGAATAGGATCCAAAAGCTAAAAATAGATAGATTTGAGGTGAATTTAATGAATTATAGATGGATCAAGGCTTAATAGACCCTAATTCTAATGGAAAGATTTCTAAAAAATATACCGAGAGTGGAAATATGTGACAATGACAATGGAAAAGTGTGTTGTACCAAAATTAGGTGTTTACAAAATGCCCAACTTTGATGTGTGTGTGTGAATATATGCATGTATCAAAATAAAAAAAAGTTACATGTACTTACCTAATATAGTAAGGATGAATAATTCATATGCTTTAGATAGGATCCACTCATGTGTGTTGGTAAGCCCTTGTGTCCCTTCAAACAATCATAAATGAATGCAAGTATTCAATGTCATGATATATCATTATAAATATATCAAAATTAAATGTTAAATGAAATAAAATTATCATATGAATGAATATAATTTGTGGTACATAAACCACGTTGTCACCCCTTGGAATTATAACTAAAACTAAAATCTAAAATCTTAGGTCTTGTGAGTATAAAAGACACTCAAAGACCTCTATAGCTTTATAGAAGTTTCTGATAACTTTAGTCTACTTCTTGATCAAGGAAGTATATATTTTGGGAACTAATGGTCCATTATTTGTAAACTTATCTCATTTTAAGAATATGGATGTCGAATATTTGGATATTTACCCCCCTTTTGATATGAGGGATTTGGTATCTATTATGCAATCACTCATGTCAAAAGAAAGAGTTATGTGCATAATTTACTGTCATATAAAAAATATCCAAACTTGTTAGAATATTTTTAAACACATGTAGATATATAAACATGTCATCATTTATCATCTCAATATGAATATGGAACCTCATGTGAGGATGAGATATTTATGGGCAAGCAATATTCCCCAATATAATTTAGCAAGCGAGAATGAATTTATGCCCCAATGTGGTAGGATATGGAAGTACCCAATACATAGATAGCCCTCATGTGATTAGGTGGAATTAGGATAGTTTAATTTACCAATATATAATAAATGTAATATCAATAGGCACATGGGTGAATTAAGCTCCCTAAGTATAAGATATGGATGATAAGCTCTAGGAGATAGGCAAGGGTATAGATAAAGGGTGTTGCCAAAGAGGGTGAAGCGAAAGGTATATTGGATGAAATATGTGTGTAGAGAGTGAATGATTTGGAGGGATGGAATGATTGTTGGGATTGAAAGGGTAATTGTGACCAATAGTCTCATGTTCCACAAGACTTAGAGTAGGCACAAGCTGGATGATTTGGGGATTTAATGGTGTCTTCAATATGTGATGGGGTTATGTCTTGCAACTATGCTAATACAGGGGGTATATTAATTTTTTCATCAATTGGTGCCTTAGCAAGGTTTTCAATAAGAGACTTTTCTTGATTGTTTTATGACTTGGATTTGGATTGTCTAATAACACCTCAAAGAGGTTTTCACTAAGTGACTTATATTTTTTATTTTATGGATTTAGAGTATCTAATAATGCCTCAAAAAGGTTTTCACTATGGGATGTTGATTTTAGATACTATTGATTCTTTGGATTATAATTTTTATTCTGATTATCTGATAGTGCTAGTTTTCACTATGGGATGTTGATTTCAGATACTATTGATTCTTTGGATTATAATTTTTATTTTGATTATCCGATAGTGCCTCAAATAATTTTTCACTATGGGATGGTGATTTAGGATTTTAATTTTCTATATTTTAAGATTCATTTTGATTAAGGAACACTTATTGTTCCTTAGAATATGTTAATGTTACTTTTGTATGCTCTTTTAGCTAGATGTCGATCATTAATTCTAAAATTATTTGTTTTTCATAGAAGAATTTTGATAGTGGGTAAGATTATCGGTCTCAATTATCATTTAATATCAAGATGGTAGGAAGGATTTATGGTGTCGATGAAAGGAATGGTGGTAACATAGTCTTCATAGGGACTATGAATGAAGCATATTTCTATTATGGATGAGGCTTCCTTAGAAACCACAAAAGTATCACTAACATATTCACATTTATTTTTAAATGGTTTGTAGCTATGTTGTAGGATCCATCATTTATGTTGAAATAGATCGGTTCTAGGATTCCTTATTCATGGAGGCTGAGGCATCTCCCTTGCTAGGTTATGCTTTTGAGGATTATGCTTGCTATAAGATATTTATTGATTTAGAAACATGATGTGAGATATCATTGTATAAGTATGGATTATTGGAGTCACTGATGTGTGCATCTAAGAGAAGGCCAAATTTTATGAATGATGTGGTACCACACTAATAGGATGTAATTGTAGATTTGGTATTTATCGTGGCCTTGCCATTACTTCCAAAATAAGTAGGGAGGTTATCTATGTGGGAATTTATTTGAGATTTTTTGTTTACAAGTACCTTTGTTCCCTAAGGTGTATGTTTTAGGATGATGGGGGATTCGGTGTTTGATAGGAGGTTGGGTGATTGGCCAATGGGTGGTAGGTTGTGTTGGTTGGAGGTAGATAGGTCAAATTTGGGATCTTAGTCAAAAATAGGTTCTTGGGAAAATATAGGATCTTGTTTGAAAATGGGCTCTTGGTCAAAAAGAAGTTTTTCAATTAGGTGCTCATTAAATATGGGTGGATATTTAAAGATAGGTTCATTAAAATTTGGCAGTAGGCCATGGTGATCAAAGATGAGTTGGTTTAAAATGCGTACATCAAAGAGAGGCTCACCAAATACTGGTGGAAGGATATAAACTTGATTTGGAAGTGAATAAGCTTGATTGTACTCAAAAAATGCATCTTAGCATACCTCCAAGCTATGATTTCTCATATGTGAATTCACATGGCTCTACTTCAATGTCCCCTTTGTCAATCAAGTCTTGGATACAATTATTGAATATTAAGAATTTATTAATAGAATGTCCCTCAATATTATGATACCTAAAATATTTACCCTTTCTATATCAATTAGGAAATGGTTGACACTTATCAAAAGGCTTGGTGGGTGAAAACATGATCATGTTTGAAGTAACAAGTTGATGAAATATCACATCCAAGGGAACTTTGAGATGAGTATATTTCACATTATAGATGGATTATATGTTTGTATAGATGATGGTACTTGGTGTGGTGATGGAAAGACATAGTTGGGTGGTTATATTTATTGGGTCTCAAGAGCTACTTTGGATGGTGGTGGCTCAAGGGTAGGATTGGTAGGATATTTATGAGTTTTAGATTATGGATTGGGTAGGTCATTGGATTGACTAAGATGGAGTTTTAGATCATCTAACTCTTGGGATAATTATTGGAGTTATTCAAATTTGGTCATATTTTTGTATTGGGATGCTAGAGCTGATTTTGTTTTGTAGTTTTCATGGGGGATGTTGAGATTATAACTAGTGGAGGGGAGATCTGGTTGATTTTGGATAACAAAGTTACTAGTGGTAATATATGATATGGTTTGGGATTCATTACTAATGAATTGACCTAAGTTGTTGGGATCAAATTTAGTAGGAAGACAAGCACCTGATTATATAAAGCCTGGAAGGAGCTCATCCTTATTTTCAAATGGGTATTATTCAATGTGGGTTCTATCAATATTGGTTTAGATGTCATAACTCTAGATTATTTTTTATTCAATATTAGTTTTGACTCAAAATAGTTTTGGATTTAAGATGGTTTTTAATGTAATATTTTTTTGGATTTAGGATGGTTTTGGATTTAGGATTGTTTTTTACTTGGGATGGTATTAGATTTAAGATGGATTTTTAGATTATGACCCAAGATAGGTTGTGATTCCAAAAAGGTATATGACTCAAAACTAAAAATACAAATATTTTACAAATTTTTTTGAATTGCTTAGTTTTTGAATTTATCGATTTAATTCTTTCTTGATTTAATAATTTGTTTGGAAGACTCAAACTTTGATTTTCAAACACAAAATACTTAAATTGCATGAATTTTACAAAGAGATAAAAAATAAAACAAATATACCCAAAAAAATCTACTATAAACAAAAATAAATATGTGAGTCACATAAAATGATAAAATCTAGATAAATATACTTGAATGACTTGTAGGATCTCATATATATTGGCTCATTCATTAGAGAGTTTCAATATAATGTTTTAGAGTAATAAATATGGAGGTAGAACCATACCCATAGTCTATTTAACTCAATTTAAAGGGTAAGTTTAGAGTAACTTCCCAAAGCTAACCATTTTTTAATGCACTATGTTTCAAATGACTGAATGGCTGTCTTAAGCCTTATAATTTATACAAGTTTATCTAAGGGATGTCTTTTATATACCTTATGATACATTGAGGCTCAAGATTATAGAATAATTTAAATAAAAAACTTACACAAAAAGCTCTAGTCTCTATGTGCTCACTCCAGTCATACGATTTTGGTGGAATGACGTTAGAAAAATAAAACTTCAAGGTCATTGTTGAAAGCCTAAGTATTAGAGGATGAAACCCTCTCATGTCATAGTGTGCTTAATATACACAACTATTTAGGCAATTAAAATAATGGATCCTAAATTTTTACACCCCATTGGTATATGGAGTTTGGCCTACTGCGTGGTGGTGAAATTTATGATCGATAAAGATCATAGAAAAAAGTACTATACTTGTTATTTTTATTTTTAGGAATTATCACAATATGACGTAAAGAAATAGCATCCATGAGAATAACCTAGACAACACAAAACTACAGGAATTACTTTTGATTTCTAGGAAATCATCACCAATATGATGTAAAGAAAGAGCATACACAACTCTTGTAAAACACATAGTTAAACTTTGAAATGAAATAAAATTAAATTAATTACTACTTGATTAATTAAATAAAACTTTAAATAAAAATAAGGTTAGAAAAATCAAATTAAAAATACTATTGATTTAGATGTTTTATTCTTTGACAAGTGATATTGAATAAAAACTATTAGTAGTTTGTATGCAAAGATTTAAGCAATCCAAAAAAAAATTATGCTAATGAAAATGTTAAAAAATAAACAAACTTCCAAGTTAGAAAAATTAGAAAAAATAAAAATAACAACCATAATTTTGATGATATATCTTAAACCACAATCTAGGTTTGTACAAAATTTTGATAGTTTGTTTTTAGTGTAACCCAAACAAACCTACAAAAAAAATTAAAAAACCCAAATTGTAAAAAAAAGGTTATTTCCATTTTAAAATTTGTGAATTTTAAAAAAATAATTTTAGGAAAACAAATATTAGAATTAAAATGCAAGTAACTTAGATCCATATTAACCTAAAACCTTTATAACAATAACAAAAAAATAAATTAAACCTTCAAAATAAATAATAAAAATGATAAGATGAAAAAGACTTGATAGATATCCCACTAAAAATCCCAGAATGTAATAGCTAAATTTTAGAATCAATATGAATTAGGAAAACAAATGAATGTTATTCTATATTCTAAATCTAAACTAAAACATCATATTGAGCTATTCAAACAAAGAAAAACAAAAGTAGATACTTATAATACCATCATAAAAATGAAGTATGTCACTTTCTCCATTGATTTAATTTGATTTGCTCTTATAAATGGGTGTGGATGTTCAACTCAATTTTCCAAGCAAATAGAAATTTAGCAGCATATGGGCATATGATCTTGATTTTCTCAATGGGTACATAGGATCAATAGCTTGAAGGTGGATGATGAAAATAGAGGATAACACTTTCATTTATAGGTTTTTGAGTGAGAAATGGATAGTTGGGATAATTATGTTAATTTTGAATGGTCAGATTTGATTCCTCATCTAAGTGGAAGAGAACAATTATTCATATATGTGAGAGAAAAGAAAAAAGTTAGTTGGTAGTTGAAAATATATGAGGAATGAGTCAAGGTAGTTAGATGACTCACAAAGTTAGCTGAGATGTTCAATGATGACTCAATAATTGGTTGAAGAAGTTAAGTTGTTGGATGACTCAACACTTGGTTGAGAAAAGTATGAAATATTTTTGGCAACATGAAAATTTTGAATTTTAATTAGTTTTATGAAATTATGTGTGCATGATCAATTAATTAATACAGATTAATTAATTATTTGAAAAATAGAGGGAAATGATGTTAGTGGACCTTATGATAGAATCTAAATTTAAGGTGGTGGTTGAGTTGTTGTGTCAATATTAAGAAAATTTAATGAGGACACTAAATGTGGTGGAATTTAAGTGTCTACATGTGGTAGGTTGTGAATGAATAGTTGGAGTAACCTAAGTAGGATCTACTAATGGAGGCATAGGTGTATTATTAGGAGCACTAGGAACACAAGTCTTAGCACCTGGTATGAAATTGGAGCCTCCAATAGGAAAATTAGGAACATTCAAAGGATTTAAACAACATTCTTAGCTATAGATTCCTTAGACAAAGCTTTCTTTCTTGTTTATTTTAAGTGAAACAACATGGGATCTAAAGATGCAGGGTATTTCTAAATTACATTTCTAAAGTAACCAAGACTTTAAACTCTTTTAGGATTAGCATCATTAACATCATGAATATTATCAAAAGCATTATCCTCATAATCATATCCATCATCATTCAAATTGGCATTCAAATTTGTATCATTTTGATTTTCAATAATAGGAGTAGAAGGATGAATTTCACATGTATTTGTCATTTTTTATTTGGAAGAAGCATGAATATGAAACAAATGAAGTTGAATCAAATCTATAGTAAAACCATTCAACTTAGAACTTGTTTTAGTAGGTTTTGTAGGTCTAGCCTTCCTAGTTGGCATAATATGTAAGCATGAGAAACACGAAGGAAGTTATGAGTAATGATGAAACACTATATTTAAAAATGAGATATGATTTTTTTTTTGGAAGATTAAGCTCACCAAAATCTATGAAGAAAATGTAAATCCAAGGAGCATATTAGAAAGGTGAACGGATACACTAGGCTAGCGGTTAGAATGAAGGAAATAACCATAATTTAGGTAAAAACTTATAAAATAAAATCTTAAAGAGCTGAAGAACAAGGAAACTCTAAGGGTTGAGGTGTTCAAAGAGGAGGCATTCACCAAAATATGAGAAGTGGATGTAAACCTGACAAACAAATGTGAAACATGAATGGACACACTGGGATAAGGTTAAAATTTTAGATAACTTAAAGATATGAGTAAAAATCCCACAAAATTTCATAATATAATTAAAATTGTCATGAAAGTCTTCAACTACCTAAGACATATACTATTAGAGAATTGATCTACTTTTGCATTAGAGTAAAAAGTTAAAATAGATAGGTCGAATCATGTTTTACACTATTTAATTAAATTAATTAGGGTTGAAATCATATTTGAGGTAGTTAATGAAACTATTATAGTTATATTTAGAGTTAAAGTAGCTAAATGAAACTAAATGGATTGCTGTACCTTTTTGTCTAAATCACATTGTCTAAAATAACTTATAGATATGTACTTATTTAGTCCTTACAAGTGCATTTATTTAGTCAACTGAAATATGGTATTAAATTAATTTACAAATGATATAAATGACCACCAATCACTTTTTTAATTGAAGTCTCTTAGAGGAGATGGTAAATTCACACACAAGTAACTACTAACTAATACACTAACTACAAAACCATGATTTTGTATAATCAGATATAGTAGCAGTTCAAATGAAATGAGCTTGGATCTTAAACTTAGGATAAAATAGGGTTAATATTATGTAAACTTATTAAATACATGAACACTCATAATAACACCTTTAGGCCATTGCAAAAGGTGTAATAATATACTTGTGATTTTATTTTATTTTTTTGAAAATGTGAGCTCCATAATGAATATAAATATGTGTGATAAATAACATTGTGGAATGACTTGAGGGTTTTGGTTCAATGGTTGATTAGTTAGGTAAAATTTATACTACCTCATTGGGTCATAAGTTTGAGTCACACCAAATGGCTCCCCAATAAATATGGTATCCAAAACATATGGAGTAGCACACCTAAGGATTGGGACCCCCATTTGTATCCCAAAGTGAGGACCCACCAACCTTCATCAATCAATCAAAAATTAAATATAATGTGAAATGTTTATTATAACACATCATATGTTGGGATAAATAACTGGAAGCACACAATTGATTACCAAGCAACTTAATATGCAGAAATTAACCAGAATATACAAGTAACTAGAATTCAGAAATAACACGTGATATGAGAGAGACAATACACAACTTGTATTAAAACTATTTTAGAAGGAAATACAACAAAGAAGGCTGCCACAGTTCTTCTTCCTTACACACCTCTAGGGCTCCCACACCTCTAGGGCATAAACAATAAATCTTCCCTCAAATCTCTCTCCCTTAGGTCCCAACACCCAACTCAAATACAGAGTTGGTGTTCACCTTACCCCTGTGCTCCATGCACTCCACAAGTGCTCCACGCACTCCACAAGTACACAATCATACTTCAAGTAGATCTCCCCTGAACCTGCAACAACCTGCACCTCAATCGACCTTACTTATGGAAGGATCTTCCTTGCCTTCCTCTTTGCTCTATCTGAGTACACACTGTACTCTAAGTAGATCCCACCTGATTCTACTCCCTGTTGTGTTGATGTCCTATCTAATCTTGCACACCTAAAAATCAATCTGGTTCTGCACACATGTGAACCTTGACCTTACACACACATACACCTGCAAATCAATGATCTTACTTACCATGTAGATCTCCTAAAGAAGCCATGCTCACCTGATGACCAAGATCATACAAACATGAAGAACCCTGTTGATTCTCCAATCCAGCACCCACACTTGGTACTGTGGCATTAAGAGGAACACACCATTGCTCACCTCACACACAGAAGGAGCTTATATTATTGCTCTCTTACTCTCTAGCACTCAATTTACAATACAACCAATGAGTCTCTTAAATAGATCTCATGCAAACAATAATTAGACATCCAATTACAATAATTAGATCCACAGCTCTCAGTCTAAAATTGGCTCTCAACATGCAAACACTTGGTTCATTAGCTAACTGCCTATAATACATGCAGTCCGAACCACACAGGTGACCAACGTCAGTCCCTATCTGCCTAGGGGGTGCCGACGCCAGCTGACTTCTGACCGACGTCGGTTGCCTTCTTGTCTGATCCTACCAATGTCAGTTGGCCTGACTGACATTGGAATCTGTGACACTCTGCAACCCTTCACAACCTCCTTCCCTGCTTGCATCAGTGAAGCTTTTAGCTCCATAACCTAACAATCTTCCACTTGGAGATAAATAATTACACTGTACCTATACCTGTACTCCATCTAATCTGTTTCCTAGCTTGTATCCCTCTTCAAGCTCAATCTTGAAGACAACCCACCACATAACCTATGGTGTACCTCCTATCATCTGAGTACCCTGCCACATCTAAACCTACAATCCCATGTAGTGAAGTCCTGACCCTGCATGTATACTTGTTGTTGGTCCCTCTCAAATACCTGAGAACCCACTTCCCTGAATTGGCTCTTAACTCTCTGACAACACCCATTGCTTGGGCAAACTCAGGTCTATACCAAACCTCATGTGATTTTGAACAGTGAACTGTCCAGCCCTTAGTGTGCTCCGATTCTGCATCCTAAACCTCACCAACACCTGATTCACATCAGCTCCCACTGGAGACAAAATCAACCTGTGATCTCCCATGTCTCCCATGCCAAAGAATTTTGCTGCTCCAAATTCTTCATAGCAAACCACTGAACTAATCTTACCCTTAGCTCAGCAAAACCCTGTATGTACATACCATCCACATACAACAACATAATGATGTTGCAATCACCATCCCCTTGGTAAGACAAACCACAGTAGTTACCCTGACATTGACTAAAGTCATGCTTTGTCATCCCCCTATCAAAACCTGTACCACTGTCCTGCAGCTTCCTCAAGACCATATGCCCTGGTCTTTCATCTCACGTGTTCGTTCTCTCTATTCTTCAACTAAGGTATCCATTCGTCTCTGTGCTTTCATACCTGCTGGCAACCCTACCAAATCTCCACTTGGTTTTGCATCCTATTCCTGCCATGCTCCCACTGTTTCCTGGATCCTTCCTGCTCTGCACTCAGTAACTAGTATAAAGAAGAGGAACAATGAATTTGAGGCTTACTTACCACCTTCAGTCCTCCATATGGGCGTTTGATACTCCTTGACAGCTCGTTGTCCACCCAAAATCCGTTACAGTGACTGACCTCAGTCACCACACAGTCTGCATCCAACTGACGTCAGTTCATGCGCCTGTCCTGACTACCAACCCTACCGACATCAGTGTTCTCCTGCTGCCGACGTCGGTCCTTATGACTGACATCGGTCTTACCTATTGCCGATGTCAGTTTTCCTATTGATGCTAGTACTTGTGTTTTCCTGTGAGTGATGACTTTTTACCCGCGAGCTCCTTTGAATCAAAACCCATGTCCAAACTGCCCTGCTCAGAAGTATCCAGCCCCATCCACTGGTCTCTGTCTGCCATCTCCTCCATAAACACCAAGGCTTTCCAATTCTTAAGCCTGTCAAATATATCAGTCTTCCTTTTAAGAACATGCATCTCTTTCTTGCTCATGTGACCAAGCCTACAAAGCCACGTCTCCGCAATAGAAGAAGAATCAGTAATATAAACAAGTAGATAAAGAGTACCTATTTTATTACCACCAGCTAATTCAAGTGCATCCACTTTGAGAGTTCTTGTGCATCTCTCATCACCCAACTTTTCTAAATAAATTAGCCACATCTCCAAACCTGGGACCTGCATGACCTCCTTCAACACCCATGTGTTGGTTGCCTGCAATTTCAGCTTCACTTCCCCTTTGCCAATTCTTTGACAAGGCTCACCAGCTCCTCTCCCTGGGGCTACATGGAAAGAGGCAACAAAATCTGTTATCCAAGATTCAACTTTATCCAAGAAACCTCCTAAAGCATCCTATGCAACAACACCTACAACATCTGCATCTTCAATTCTTTCATGCTGATCTGCTACCAACCAACAATACTCTTTTACCAGCTCTTTCTTTCCATAGGACCATAAGTGACCATATGTGCTTTTCAACTCCTCCATTCTTAGCTTACTTTGATCTGGCATTGCTCTACTCCCACTCGATTAGAAACCCCTGATAGTGACCTGTAACCAAAC
This sequence comes from Torreya grandis, assembly GCA_037957365.1. Taxonomy (NCBI): domain Eukaryota; kingdom Viridiplantae; phylum Streptophyta; class Pinopsida; order Cupressales; family Taxaceae; genus Torreya; species Torreya grandis. The sequence goes on along the minus strand of JARHVA010000231.1, from coordinate 3,541,996 downwards.
ACAAAACCTGCTCCCCACAATCTTAGCTCTGATACCACGTGTTGGGATAAATAACTAAAAACACACAATTGATTACCAAGCAACTTAATATGCAAAAATTAACCAAAATACACAAGTAACTAGAATTCAGAAATAACACGTGATATGAGAGAGACAATACACAACTTGTATTAAAACTCTTTTAGAAAGAAATATAAAAAAGAAGGTTGCCACAGTTCTTCTTCCTTACACACCTCTAGGGCTCCCACACCTCTAGGGCATAAACAATAAATCTTCCCTCAAAGCTCTCTCCCTTAGGTCCCAACACCCAACTCAAATACAGAGTTGGTGTTCACCTTACCCCTGTGCTCCACGCACTCCACAAGTGCTCCACACACTCCACAAGTACACAATCATACTTCAAGTAGATCTCCCCTGAACCTGTAACAACCTGCACCTCAATCGACCTTACTTATGGAAGGATCTTCCTTGCCTTCCTCTTTGCTCTATCTAAGTACACACTGTACTCCAAGTAGATACCACCTGATTCTGCTCCTTGTTGTGTTGCTATCCTATCTGATCTTGCACACCTGCAAATCAATCTGGTTATGCACACTTGTGAACCTTGACCTTGCACACACATACACCTGCAAATCAATGATCTTACTTACCATGTAGATCTCCTAAAGAAGCCATGCTCACCTGATGACCAAGATCATACAAACATGAAAAACCCTGCTGATTCTCCAATCTAGCACCCACACTTGGTACTGTGGCACTAGGAGGAACACACCATTGCTCACCTCACACACAGAAGGAGCTTATATTATTGCTCTCTTACTCTCTAGCACTCAGTTTACAATACAACCAATGAGTCTCTTAAATAGATCTCATGTAAACAATAATTAGACATCCAATTACAATAATTAGATTTGTAGCTCTCGGTCTAAAATTGGCTCTCAACATGCAAACACTTGGTTCGTTAGCTAACTACCCGTAATACACGCAGTCCAAACCACACAGGTGACCGACGTCGGTCCCTGTCTACTTGGGGGGTGCCGACGCTGGCTGACTTCTGACCGATGTTGGTTGCCTTCTTATCTGATCCTACCAACGTCGTTTGGCCTGACCGACGTCGGCGTCTGTGACACTCCGCAACCCTTCGCAACCTCCTTCCCTGCTTGCATCAGTGAAGCTTTTAGCTCCACAACCTAACATCATATTCATATGGAATTAAATTCTAATGAGTAATGGTAACTAAATATTAAAGAGTATTCTTCTAGTTATGTATGCATGTGAGCATCACTTCTATGGTTAGTCTTTTACAATGATATAAAAAATCATAAGGAAATTATTACTAGTATCCGTACAATTTATGGTAAGATTATAAATGATGAATCATGAGTGTGATTTTTATTTTGTTATACTTATTGATATCATTTTCCATGTATGTGTTGTTATGTGACTCATATATACAAGATCTCAAGGATTATATATATATATATATATATATAAAGGATAATATACATAATGAATGCAAGATCTTATATATATAATTCATTATATATATTATCTTTTATATATTTGTGTGTTCATTATTTATGTTTATGTGTGTGTGTGTTATGTGTTCCTTATTTATGTTTATATATGTGTGTTCATTGTTTATATATATATATATATATATATATATATATATATATATATATATATATAGTGAACACACACACACATAATCTCTAAGATCTTGTGTTTATATTGTGAATAATATATAATCTCTAAGACCTTGTGTTCATTATGTGTGTGTATGTCTATAATTTATGTGGACACAAGATCTCATGTATTATATTTAGTCCTTGAGACCTTGTGCTCACTATATATATATATATATATATATAAAATCCTAAGACCTTGTATTCATTGTTATATATATAATCCCTGAGACCTTGTATTCACTATTTATATATATAAAAAGTGAACACAAGGTCTCAAAGGTATATATATAATCCATTCCTTGAGA